>NDXB01021018.1:0-61909 GCA_002631895.1 Agapornis roseicollis
TCAAAACACAGCTACTAAAGAGAAGAAAAACTGACTGCAACTGCTGAACCCAGGACACCGGGCCTGCTGAATTTACCTTTTGTTTCTCCATCCCTCCTCTATGAAATCCCTTTAAACTGTATCTGTTGCATGGCAGCACCAGAATGCCCACATGAAAACTGGCCCTCCTGGCTGGTAGTTTTGCATTCACTCAGTCTTCCTTTCAGAGAATCACACCCCCAAACTGGAAAGACCACAAGAAAGCTACTGGGAGATTTCAGCCTGTTAGCCCCAAGGTAAAGAGCTAGATAGATGGAAACTCCATTTCTGAGGATAGCTGGGGAAACCTCAGGGTGCCTTAGGACCTCTGAGCACACAACATCATTTACTAAAATCATGTGCAATTAGAAGGTGGACTTCACCCTTCAATGGAGAATAGCATGGAGAATAGCATGACTGCATCTCAGCTACAACCTTTTAGCTGCCTGCCCTGATTTGCACCTTACAAAGCTATTTTCTAACCACCCAGCAAAGCCTGCCCTTGCACACTGCATAGTCCTAGTGCTCATGAGTCTCAGTCGCAGTACTCAGGCTCTGGATGGAGACTGTATGATTCAGAAGGAAACTACTCAGAAAAATAGGTGGACTTACCCCTGTCTGAGGGCAGAGAAAGCATATCCTCATGTCACAGTGCCTCAGCATGCTGTGATACAGATCTGCTTGCTCACCACCACCCAAGATCAGAGACTGGATACAAGCACCTGGCAGAAAAGGGATGAAATAATGCAGAAAAATGAATTCATCGACTATTTAGAAGGTTTGAACTCTTTTAAGGGATAAAAACATGTGTACTTTTATTGACATCAATGAATTATCCAGAGTTAATAACCTAGAGACTCAAATGTTCTTAAAAACACTGACCTCCTCCAGGGTTGCAGGAGACTCTGATTTCACTGTGGGACAGGGGCTATCCTGAACTTGAACAGACCAAAGTATTCCACTGGGGACCATCCCAATTTTCATGAATTTCCATGGACCTCTTCTCCAGTAAGTTTAACTTGTCTTGGAACCTTGTGGCACTGGAAGGGAGGAAGCTGGTGTCAGAGTCATGAAAGAAACAAACGCTACTACCCACCTCCAGTTCAAGCCCCATCTCTGCCAGGCTCCTGGTCCCACTGCAGGGCAGTTACAGCTCCACAAGCTGCCCACCTCGGAGAGGACTGGTAGGTTGTAACCAGCCAGACATCAGCCTGAGCCAGTTTGCAATGTCTGATACAGAGAAAAAAGGGACACATTGTTTCCCACTTTGAGATGGAGGTAGCCCCATCTCTACTTCCCTCCCCATCCCAAGACCAGACCACACCTCCAAACTCAGGCAACGACAGACTCCAAAATGTAGATTCAGCACATTGTGCCAAATATCATGACTTACACATCAGCATAATGGCATTCCTCCTCTCAGGAAAAGATTCTGATAGCCCAGAACAAGCTATCCACAGAGGTGAAGAGACCTTCCTCTTGGGCCTTTAACAACATTCTCTTGGCCATCAGAAGAGATGAGCAGGAAGAACTGGCTTGTGCCTAGACTTGCAGAGTCTGCGTTTTCCTGGTGTGGTTTGCTTTAAACCTCACTTATATAACACTTATTTATCACAGCCACACAGGCTAATTCATGTATATGTATTTAGGAGAAAAACATTTGAATTAATGTTCCCAGCTTGTTTACTTTGAAGGACTGAATGCCCCCTCAGGAAGACACACTGATCTTAAAGGAGGCCGTTCCCTGATGAACACAGATTCCTGCAATATTTATGGCATCTGAAGCCTTTTCTCTATTCTTGATCTTTTGAAAAAGAGATCCCATAGGAAGGTGACAAAGCTCAGACAGTGGAGGAGGGAGAAGAAGCACAAGAGGGGTCCCTTTGCTCCGAGTGCAACGTCAAAATGTAAACAGGAAGGTGATCAAGGACTGCACTTGTTTCTAAATTAAGCATTTAAAATGTATAATAATGAATAGGAGAGGAAAAAAACCATTGAGCCAAATATCTGCAGCTTTTCTCAGTTTTGCTGCTCAATTCTGCAAATTTAGGCCATATCAACTGTGATTTTGAGGCCAGCCAAAAGAACTGGTGCCAGTGAAAGCAAAACCTTCATGGTCTAGCACTTGCCATCTTTCTAATTACTACACATGGCCATATTTATTATTAAAACTAAAATATTAAATACTTTTCTGGCTTCTTCAGAACTGAGTTTGCACTCCATATGGGCTGAAAGAATGAGGAGTGCACACTCGTTACCCATGTGATGTTCTCCCTCCTCCTCTACCCTGAAGGGAACTCACCGTTCCTTGGTTGGGTTTCTCTTTTATGGTGTAGTAAAGAACAGAAAAGGCAAAACATGCGCAGAAGGATCTTAGGGCTAGATGCAGTGCTCCAAAGTCTGAGTTGAAATATATCACTGACCCACTATTTCGTCTATACTCATTTATTTCCTTTAGCATTCTGCTTCCTCCCCATAAACTGAAGTCATTTCTTCTCCCCTGGCTTTAAATCACCAAATGCAGGACTCAGCCCACGTGGACAAGGAGCAAAAGCCCAATCAGAGAGCAAACAGTTTTGCTGCTGAGGTGATCCCCACTATGCGGGAGACCTTCCTCCACACTTTTAACTTGCTTTATCATGTGCCATATACAATCATAGGGCTAACCCACCTCATATGTACGAGAAAGGATGGGTGGGCAAGTTATGCTGCTCTGTTACCAGCTGTTCCCTTCACATTCTGTTCCCACATGAGAAGTGGGAGTGCAAGCAACGAGTAGAAAAACATCTGCTTGTCCCATTTCCAAAGGACGTGCTATGGCATTCTGCAAAACAGGTATTAAGCAGAGTCAGTTGATTCTGTTGAATGGATGAGGTCTGCGAAGCCACCAGCTTTGAGCTGTGGCCCCTTTCCCTTCCCTCCCTTTTACTGAGATTTCATTTTGTCAGGAAAATCCATGCTAACAGCAGAAACCACAGCTAAGCCATGGCTGAGGAAAGAGGAGGCCAGGGGCCAGGATTACACTGTAAAAGATGGGGTTTTCAATCACAGGGCTTTCATTCACCTGGCTGAAACAGAATTTGCTGGGCAATTTGACCAACATAAACTATTCATAGGTGGTGATGTGAGAGAAAAAGCAAAGATTAAAAATAAAAAGGGGTTTAAAAGTGTTAGCTTTAAAACAGGTTTGGAAAGTAGGATTCCACAGAAGTGACCTGCATCAACTCTTCCTTGCAGGAAGGGAGGATGGAGAGGGGATGTCCAAGAGGAATGACAGAGATTTTGAAGATCAAGTTGGTACAGAAGTTGACGATGGCACATACACTCTTGTCTGTGTCTTTTCCCCCCACCACCAAGGATCTGTATCTGTCTGCTATATTAAGATAAGCTGCCAGCAGAAAACTTTTCCTATAGATTTACCCAGTGGAACTAATTGCCTCCAGGTATTTTGGTAGCCAAGAGCAAAAGCTTTTTAGGAAGCTGTTACAAAACCCATTAGTCATTTCTCTGGGTGACTGGAACCTGTATGCAGTCATAGCCTGTGTGCAATATATATCCTCAGCTACAAACCTCCTGGTGAGCCTTATTAAGAGGATCCCTCTATTGAGGTGACCAGGGCAGTCAGTTGTATTAGGTGTCCTGCACTGACCTGAAGCTCTGCATTTCCACATCACCCCCACTGAGAGGGGGCTGTACCTATGCAAGTCCTCCACCTGAAAGGTCCCTCTCAGCTCGACGGAACAGTCTAGATCTCTGCAGCTCCAAATCAAGGGCAAATAGGAAGGACCAGAAGCTGCAGGGACAAAGCCTGGTGCCTGTCAAAGTCAGCCTTGGCATCTCCCTGCATGCATTTTGCTCCACATCAAGATGAGCGGGAGGGCTGAGATGTGTTGTCAGGATTTCTACCTGAACAGATTAAAATAACCAAGTTCAGATTGGTTTTTATTTAGTTATTTGTTGCAGCTTGTCACCAAAGAGCCTCTTTTGGCTGTATAAAGCACTTTCCTGGCTTAGTCGTGTGGCAGACAGAAGTCAGAGCACTTCTCAAGATATTTGTTTTAAAGGGAGGTCATAAAAACTGAACCATGGCACAGACACAACAGGAGAGGTGAGAAAAGCAGTGTTTACCAACCAAGTAGTTCAGCACTGGAGAGATAAACGGACATTTGAGCACATTTCACTACATAATGTTATTAGCTATATGAAATTAGACTGTCAAATATGGCTCTATAAAATGCAAAGGGAATGCAAGAGGGCAAGAAAGAGAACAAACACACAGGGGACAAATCACTGTCACTCACAAAGGAGTGCCTGGCAGACTAAGAATTAAGTTCACTCCTCAGGGCAAGCCATCCCCAGCTGTTATAAATACATTTTAATGCCCCTGTCAGCATGCGGGAAGAGTGAGCCAGCCTTCCCCAACACAGCGTGTCAGGTGTTTTCTGTCACTCAGAGAGCTCGAAAGAGCCACATTTAGACTTCAGCTTTGTCACTTCTCCCTCTAGCAGTGCTAAGGCAGCTCCTTCACCAGCTGGCATTGGAATCACTAGAGCAGGCAGTGATTCTGGAGGTCTGGCGAAGCAGCAACAACTGGGCAGTGTGGTTGCTGCCTGCTGCTGCCACGCTCCACCTTGTATCACTAATGCAAACAGGGAGTTTGCTGGACTCCTTCAATCCCCCTCTGGCTTGTATTGCAAAACAGGCATCTAACAGACTGCTTGGCTTTCCCTTGGGTACTGTCCTACCACGCTTGGGTGGCAGGGGACAGCAAACCCCTCTGCTGATGACCAGCCTGCAGGAAACCTCCTTCAGGCTCACACCAGGAGCCATTCCCAGAGGGAACCAGGTCAAACCTCAAGCCTTTAGCAAAAAGCCATGACGTTCCCAGTCAGAGAGTATGGGGTTACCTTCCTTTCTCCATTAGTCCAAGTCATACTGCCTTCTCTAAGCTGCAGCTGAACTACAGACACCTTTGGGGTTACTGTGAACTAAACTGGAGCCAGTTCTCTTTGTTACTGCTTTCTTGTTTGTTTCTGAAGAGCCCTGCAGCACTTTCTTCAGAAACAAATGCCAGGAGGGGCCTTTCCCCCTTGCTGTCACACAGTTCTGCAGTGCTCCTGCTGCCAGCCCAACACACCATCTCCAGCAAAATGAGAGCCACTGCTGAGGGTGCCACCAGGCTCCAAAACAGAGATTGCCTCTGCTTGAGATGAGCAGCTCTCAGGTATGGCTCCATCAAGCCAAGAGGGCTGAAACCATGTCCCACCTTCTAAAGGCTTCGGGGTTTCTTGCAATGTCTGTTGCCTTTCACTTCACTCTGAAACATGAGTTTGGCTGCAGGTAAGATCATGACCTCTGAGCAGCTCAGAAATACACAGTGTTTAGCGCATAGGAGATCAACCACAGGGACAAAATGGGATGTAGCCATGAATCAGCAACCCAGATGGAAGACTCTGGAAGAGAAGCTCATTTCAAATAGAGAGCATTTTCAGAAGACAAGGCAGCTGTCTGTCCAAGGAGCTGGGCTTACAGGGCAAGGCAAGTTTCACTCTTTGAGCTCAACTTAGTAACTTGTTCTCTTCTTGACATAAAGCCAGTGGATGAGCCAGCCCACCCCTGCCTGTGCTCCCCAGTTACACCAGTACAACAGCTTACAGGGTTTTGCTGTAGCCAGAACACTGAAACAAAACAAAAAACCCCAAACCAACAAGCCTTTGAAGGTCACTGAAACCCTTACCACTGCACAGTTACAGCTGGAGAGCAGGGCCTCGCCATTACTTGGATGACAATAAGCAGAAGGTAACAAACATCCCTTTTACTGCCAGAGAAAGGCAGCACCCAGCATGAGGCACAGATTCAAAGCCTCAGTCTATTCCTTGCCAGACAGATGCCACTAAGGTCCCACTAAAGGATAGTAAAAAAGAGCTGGCTTCTCTCGCATTGTTACTTCTATTGCTTTGCTGACATGAATATCTGACCTTGGGTCAAAACTGGTATAAACTGGCATCACCTGCTTGAAGCCAACAAAAGCAACAGACTGCTGCACCAGCTACTGACCTGATCCTGGAGATGCCGAGGGACAGAGGCATCCTTTTGAGGCTTTGCTCCTATGATTCATTCAATTCTCATTTGATTTCTAAATGGCTCTTGTTTGCCTGCAGTGGGCTCGGCAATAGCTCATGTACAGTAACATGCCAAGCTACCACAGAATGTCTCGGGAAGAGATATTTCACTCAGCTCAGCAGCCCTTCAAGGGATGCGTCTGCTGTCAGGCGCGTGTGCTCATCACCCACTGATGCATGGGCCTGTCTCAGAGCAGACTCTGGTTCAGCGCGTAACCCCCTGCGAGAGGGAGATTTTATCAGCATTACTGTGGCAGCAGTTCTTTAAAAACCAATGTGGGATCTTTCCAGCAGCACATGCATGCAATTTACAACCTTACAGCCAGCAGCATCGCGCCACAGATTACTTAATCCATCATCTCCCGGGAGGGGAAGGCAGCTGCTAAGGCACAGGGAGGTTTCACTTGGGTGAGACCTGGTTATTAGCTATAGGAGTAACTGCTTCAGAGAACACACATTGCTTTCTAAACTTCAGCTGGAAGCAAAATCACATCCCCAAAGCCTGAACCCCCATCCTGTCCCACTCTTAGCTCTACATGGCCAAAGATTTCAATCAGAAATGCCACACCAGTAATTCCACTTACAAACATTCATGAGACACAGAGATTAAGGTAGATTGAGATGAGCTCTTAGGCAGAAGCTCTTCCCTGTGAGGGTGCTGAGACGCTGGCACAGGGTGCCCAGAGAAGCTGTGGCTGCCCCATCCCTGGCAGTGTTCAAGGCCAGGTTGGATACAGGGGCTTGGAGCACCCTGCTCCAGTGGAAGGGGTCCATGCCCGTGGCAGGGTTGGAACTGGATGAGCTTTAAGGTCCATTCCAATCCAAACCAGGCTGGGATTCAATGATTCTACAATAAGTAGTGAAGCTCAAAGTCAGCCTTATCCTCCCAAGCTCAGCACTGGGGCCAAACTACCATGCTACAAAAGTGAGACTTTCCTGTCCTCAAACACATGCCATTTTACTGTCATAGAATCATAGAATCGACTAAGTTGGAAAAGACCTTTAAGATCATTGTGTCCAACCACTAACCCAGTGCTGTCAAGTCCACCTCTAAACCATGTCTCTATGTGCCAATTCTACATCTTTTAAGTATCTGCAGTGATGGTGCTTCAGCTACTTCCCTGGACAGCCTGTTCCAGTGCTTGACAACCCTTTCAGTAGAGAAATTTATCCCAACATCCAATGTAAACCAGCCACTGATGATGATGGCATAACAGCCTAAATCATTTCAAATTGCTTCTCATTTGCTATCATTACTAAGCAGCAGAAAATGAGAGGAAGAAAAGTGTTTTCTTGGTATATATTTTCTCTCTGAGAGACCTGACCACAAGACTATATTAGGTCTTTTACAAGAACCCACTGATCTGATCAAAGATGGTTGATAATTTTGGTTTGGGACTCTTCATTAGGGATTATAGAGATAGGACAAGGGGTAACGGGTTAAAACTTAAACAGGGGAGGTTTAGATTGGATATAAGGAAGAAATTCCTTACCATAGGGGGTGTGAGGCACTGGAATGGGTTGCCCAGGGAAGTTGTGAATGCTCCATCCCTGGCGGTGTTCAAGGCCAGGTTGGACAGAGCCTTGGGTGCCATGGTTTAGTGTGAGGTGTCCCTGCTTATGGCAAGGGGGTTGGAACTGGATGATCTTAAGGTCCTTTCCAACCCTAACTATTCTATTATTGATTCTATGATGCTATGATAACTGGATTAAAAAGTGTGCGTCTGCTCTTTATTGATGTCACTGAGTCCAGGTCTTCTGTCTAAGCTAAACTGGAGATGGTGCCCCTTCCAGATCACCAGCTCATCACTATCTCCATGTGAAGAATACCACATGCAAAACTAACATTGGGTTATGCAAAGTTAATTCTTTCTCAGCCTGTGCACCCTGCATTGATTTTATTATCCAACTTCCAATCCAAAGAACTCCAGCTCTCTCCAGGAGTTTCTATGGGACCCTAGGTTGGGTGGAGGTGGTGGTGGTGGAGGTGGTGGAGAGTGCCAGGAGCAGAAACATGGCTCTCTGAATGGCCATCAGTACAGAACGTTGTGCATGTTCTTGTTGAGCACTTCAAGAAGCCTGCCCTTGCTCTCTGAGTGCTGACTGCCCAGGGTTCCCTCAGACTCCTTCATCACATGCAAAGTGACACCATCTTCACACCAACCAGTGCTCTGATTTTCTAATATATGGCTATCTCTTTCATACACAGCTGAAGAAAACTATCACTCACCTCTCCCAGGGCTTGGAATCACGAGGTGGAAGCTTGTGCTAATGTAGTCCCAGTTCCCAGCACTACAGAACTCCCAAACCAAGAACCTATGTGAACTCTACAAAGCAATATGAGGGGGGGAATTAGAAATGCTTTATTGCTGATGCATTCAGCCGATTGTGTGGGAGAGAGGTAGGGTTAATCAGGTTACATGGCCTTAGCAACGGGTCATCAATAGTGGTTCCACCTGCCCCCAGAATCTCAATAGGATCAGATTCTTCTTCACTGAAGTGATCTGGTGCCAGCAAAATCACGCTCCTGCCACCAAGGGGGAGAAGGTGATTTTTGTTTTGGACACAGGATCACTTGCTCTGCCACGTTTCCTGCCTTAAAAACATTCACCAGGAGCTCCAGGTTTCAGTGTGGAAAAAAATGTCAGAGGAAAGGGAGGGAAATCATGACTGCCCTGACTCTGTCCTTATCTTTCAGCCTATCAACGCTAAGCTTGATGGCCATGTTCTCAGGTACATATGCTTTTCTGGAATCAGACAGACAGCTCCATCTCCTGGGATATAGCTCAGTCCCTGGGCCATTGACAGAGCCCTTGAAAAGGCTCATTCTCTTTATTCTATTTTTTAACCAGGATTGAGGAATGCCCTGTGAAAGTGTTCAGTGACTGTGTGAGAAGGAGGGCAGGGGGAAGGAGAACATTTGCTTTGCTTGTGTTTAGACTGCAGCCCTTTGGAGATAGATAACACAACACTGCCAACAGCCAGCCTGCAGGCTCGGGGCTTCCAAATGAACCCACTGCTTCATTTCTTGTCCCTGGATCTCTTGAGGGCACTGTTATGCAGCCAAATCACTGTCCTTTCCCGCCCCCCCCCCCGAGCAAGTCAGCGTTCTCAGTGAGCAGCGTTCTCTGCCCCCAAGGAAGTGCTCCCTTTGGTCTCAGACTGGGGCTCCTGGTGGGCTTTCCCATACTAAATCAGAAAAAAGGGAGCTGGGCTTCCAAACTGGAAACTCTGGGGGTTGGGGTTTTATCACTTATGCTGCAACACTGAAAGACACTTGGCTCCTGAATCCAGGGGTTAGGCACAAGTCACACAATAAAAACACAGAGTTTGGTAAGAACAGTTGACTGAAATCATAATAATAATGGATAATTCCAAGGTTTGGGGCATGTAACTGTGAAAAGCAAAATCATTGAAGAAAATACATGACAAGAGTTAATATCCCAAATTACTTACAAACTCTTAGAGCAGAATATGGTCCAAAAATACTTGCTGCAAGTTCTTGTAATGAAATCATGGCAAGATAAAACTGCAGCTATTTTTATTAGGAAATATTATTGAGTATTATTCTTATGAGGACAGTGTCTAGCAGCTGCAGCCAGGGCAGGACTCAGTTAAAGGAATACACATCACACCTCAGGGCTTATAAATTCCCAGTCCACTCAGTACCTTTGAAGACACAGCCTGAATGGTGCTGCCAAGGAGAGCCTGTTGTTCAGTCCTGCAGAGGACCTGCTGACCAGGGCTGTCTACTCTCTGTCATGGAGATGTGACATTTTACATCACCTCTGAAGCAGAGCTTGTGGCTCCTGAAGTATCGACTGGTGCTGCCTTTCAGCATTAACTGAGCTGGGCTGCAGTGTGTCAGGCCAGGGTGGCTGTTAACGAACGAGCAAAGGCAAAAACGCTGCAGGACATTAAAAGGCAAATCATAAAGAAAATAAAGATGACTTTATGGCCTTACAGTAAAAATGGGCATAGAAAAGAGGTTCAGAAGAGACGGCTGCTTTGTTCTGAACCACGTGTGGAGATCAGCTGGAATTTAGCAGACAGCTTTTGGATGAGAGATGCAGTAAATGCTGATGCAGTTGTTAAAGCAGGTCTCTGATCTATTTTCCAAAAAGGAAAATATAAATTTATCTACAGCTTATCTTTTCCCTTGGGTTGTGCTTTTTTTGGCTTTGGTTTTTTTCTCATTGCTTTGAACAATTAAATGATGCTATAGATAGTGCCTGCTTGATGCAGGTACCCCACGACTGAGCTCTGCAAAAATAAGCCATTGCATTATATGTTGCAGAGTGTTCGTCAGCTCGTGCCAACCCACATCAGTGACATACTTGGGTCACAGAACTGCCCTTAAACAGTCTTAACTGTCTGGGGAAGGAGGTAAGAGCAAAGTGTGCAGACATGCAAGAAAACAAATACATCACTTTCCCCATCAAGTAACTTATCATATCTCTTACAGCTAATGATCTGCTTGCTGCTTTCCTATGCTGAAGTTACACCTTTTGTGGGATAGAAATTAACCTCTACCCACTTACTAAGCAATGCTTTATAAATGTGAGCTCCTCTTTCTCATTTCAGAGCCGAAGCAGACAGAAAATGGAAGCTCCAAGGTCATATTTTTCCACAAATTCTTATCACTGTCGCTGCTCTGCTCTTGGTAACAAAGCACCAACTGATCCCTGACCTATGCATGGCTGCTTCTGGTGCATGTCAGCGCCTATATGTCTGTGCACCCCAGCAAGTGCAAGATGAGGAAAGGAAGGAGCACATCCAGCTGCATAGCAAGGTGTACAGCTACCTGGAAGGAAACATCCATTTTGGCCAAGAAGACTGTTTCAGCTAATAGAGATTCCATAATGACTTTTCATGTTCACACAGGAAGAGTCGCCCTCTAATTTCAAGGGCCTGTCCAAGATGCTTCTTTGCAATAAAGCATGAAGGACTCACTCCACGTAGGAGCATCCCCTTGCCAGGAATCAGGCTGGGATTGCAGGGAACTGAGGTTTGCTGAGGCACGCAGACCTCACTCATGACGTGTGGCACACTGGGACAGACCATGGGTATGTATTTGTTAACTCTAGTCTTCTCATAAGGCTCACTGCTCCAGAGAAGGGTGGGATTCCCCACACATTGGCCCTAGGATCTGTGCATAGCCACATTGGTTAGGGATGGTAGAAGAGGGGAGGGAATAAAGCCACCCTGAGTCTGCCCCCAAACACCTGAATGTCCTGAAGTGTGAGGTTTAATTACCTGTGTCATTAGCTTAGCTTGCTTCAAAAGTGGTGTTTGACAGACACAATAAAAGACTATCATACAAACTCATCATCTCTTGGCTAGATGGAAAAAGAAGAGGTTTGATTTGAAGTTAACCAACAAACCAGAAAGCAAACCACAATACAACCATGACCTAGAAGCAAGCAGGTAAAACCTATGCTGGGAAAGGTGGGTTTGGAATAAATGCTGAAATGAGTATGTTTAAACTAATCTGTTTGGAACAAATGTTGAAATAAATAGTGAATTTCCTTTATCCAGCTCTTATATAAGGGAAATTGCAGGGAGCCATGAATATTTGTAACAGAGATAAGTATGTCTCTAAGAAGAAACCAGATGTGCTGATGCTGGGCAGTGTGTTTTGTGGTACCTTTACATATGAAGACAGCAATTCCCTTATGCTCCTGACTTGCACAGTCCATCAATGCCTGCACAGCCCCAGGGCCCTGTGGGTGTCTACCACAGCTCATTTCCCCTGGCACCAGTTTGTGCTTCAAATGCACCACCAAGAATGAAAAATGAAAGAATAAATGAGATTTGCCAGGGCTCCTCATGCCAGACAAAGGGAATAGGAACAAGAAAGAAGGGAAATCAGTACTAACCTTCTCCATTGCCAGGGTGCTTGCTGGGGGAGAAAGGAGCCTTTCCCTCTGAAGGAGGGAGTTAAGGTGCAGACTGAGAGCTGGTGCTGGTGCCAGATGCCATGTGGACAGGGGCTCCCTGCTACTGCCCGGATTGGATTCACTTCCTTGCTGATGCCCTTGATGTTTCACTCCTGCAGAGACAGAGCCAGATCACCTGAAATGGAGTCACATTAAGTCACTGGGTGATTTCTGTGGCTTGCACAGTGTGAAACAGTTCCCCAGGTCACAAGCTTTTGGAAGCCCAAAGGCATCATGGACTTGGTAGCATTGATAAGGAGCTCTGGGGAGTGGGAAGGACATGGAACACAAACAGAAGAGGGGCAGATTCTCAGCAGGGCAAACCTACCTTGTTCTACCTTTCCCAAGGCTGTTTGTGTTGGCTGATCACCCATCTTGACCACCTACCACAGAACCACTTACAAATGCCTCAAAGCATTCCTTTTCCTTTCTAAAGCCTCTTCATCCCACTCCATAAAGGCACGCATCCCTTTCCATTCCCTTTCCCCTTCTAACCTCACCTCCTGAACTGTTTCTTAAAAGCATCCCACAGCCCCAGCCCCTCTCCCCCTTCTCCTCTGCTCCAAAGAACAATTAAATCCCATTGCCCTTCAGCTGGCTCACTCAGGCACAATGGCCACTGACAGCCTGTGAAACTGCCATGCCATCAAACCTCCTGCTTCCCTTCGCCTTGGATTAGTGATGCAGTTTCACCCAACTTGTTTTGCAGCTAGGTTTTGGGTACATCTTGAATTCCCTTTGACTCCCCTGCCCTGCAGGGGTTTCCAGCAGGCCCTGCAGTCATGTCATCCTTATTAGCCTCTAAAACACTGTCTGTTTCCATTTGCCAGTCATACAAACCTATCCCAAGACTTCAGCAGCACATCACCATCTCTCAGTCTCCCTGGTGAGAGTGGAGATTGCCTTGCAATAAAGACAGAACCCACCAGCACAACACATGTGACAGAAAATAATGAAAACTGGACCTTCGTCAGCCAGGAAATAATCCAAAGGAAAAGGACAGCCAAGGGTTTGGAGAAGGGTCCCCATCAGGCAAATCTTAGCTCCTCTCTTCATGCTGTGGGCTCAAAGGTGGCTTTGCTCTAAGCCACAAGGAAAGGGAAGGCAAAAAAATACCTCACTTTAGGAATACCTCAGAGGAAAGCAAAAAAGCCATCTGGAGCATCAAGTCTGTCCTGCCTTGTTTCAGGCAACTCCAGACATGATACAGGGCTCTCTTAGTGTGTCAGGCCATGGGCACACTGGAGGGTGAAAGAAGAGACTTCATCCTTCCAAGGTCAGCCTTTCTAATAGGAAATTGAAGTATATTCCCTCTGCACTGCTCTTTGGTCCCTAAACAGGGCTGAGTAAATAGCACTTCTGAAACCTGCAGCCCTTCCAAGGTACCAAATCATGTATCAGACAGCAGTGACACCTGAAAATCACAAGTGACTTCTGAAAGCATTGGCTTCCATTTTTGGAAGGCAATTCCTTCCCTTGAAGATCTCGCTTCAAAAAGTACCAGGTTTTCCTCCATTCCATTGATACGTGTGACAGAACGATGGCCAGGCCTGCCTTTGCCTGGTTTGAGCATGCTAATCCCCTTGGAGACAATGCATTGCCATGCCTATGAAACCAGGCACTTAATGAGATGACTGAAAACTGTAATCAGGCATTAGGTGAAACATCCAGCCTCTGGCTATTTGGGATTATTGACTCCGACGGACAAGTTGAATCATTTCTCTATCACATTTAGTCACAAATCCATACAAGCTTTTTATCCTTACTTCAAAAATACATAAGCAATGTGCTTCACAGAACTACACTTACTGTCACAGCTGAGACCAGAGGTCTGTGTGGCTGAAGCTGTATACCAAAGGGTGGATGGACTTGTGAATGCAGATATGGGCAACTTGGCAGATCTGTGCTTCCTGGACTTTTGCTTCCTGGAATTCCTCCTTTGTAGTCAGTTCACACAGCGGTTGTGAGTTCACACACAAATGCCTGCTACTGAATGAGTGCAACATCCCCCTATTTTCCATGCTGATGTTTTCCACACTGATGTTTTATGTGCTGGGAGCAACTGTGATCACAGCTACAGGGGAAGAGCTACTTTCTCTATGATCCCACAGTGTCATCATTTCATGTAGGCAGAAAGAACTTAGTGCCTGTGAGTAGAAGAGCAGTTGGCACTGGTGGAAGCAGATGGGAACTGAATCTAACAAAAGGGCAACAATCCAGGTCAGTCACAGATAGGATGTGCACTACAACTCCTGCACCTTCCACACAGTTTTCCTTTCACAGGAGCAAGAACCATCACCAGGTATATAAGCACCTTTCAAAACATAAATAAGAACCTAAAGGAACTGGACCAATTTCCCCATTAAATGCATATTGCCACCACGAGGCTGAAATGAAGGCCTGGGTCTGAATGTATTGTCAATAGGAGTCCATTTCCAGAGGCATCAATTATTACAATTGCAATAAATCATTCACAAGGTGCGGTAAATTCCAAACAGGGTTGGACAAACACAGTATTTTCATCCTCACTCATTCCTCTTACAGCCAGTGCAAGGCTGGGGAGAGGTGCCTATCTTAAACAGGATTGATTGGAGGCATTGCACTCCAATAAGGGGGAGACTTTATAAAATGAAGGGTAAATCAAGGTTAAACCTCATGCAGGCAGTGCCAGGGCTGCAGTGTTAACTGGTAGCAACACCTGAAGGTGGTAATTTATAGCTGGCTTGGGGATGCCTTCAGGGGAGGTCCAGAAACACCTCTTCTGCCATGGAGACTTGTGTGTATAGAAGAGGTTCTGACACCTCTTGAGATGACCAGGAAATACTCCATAGCATCATCTGCCTGCTATTGATCTGCCTGATGATCACAGTGCTAACCTGTGGCTATAAGCTTCTACCCCATATAATGTGAACCACACAGTGCAGTGCTCAGCTAACATGAGGTCGGATTCAGCTCTTACTATTTGAGTACTCCCCAGCTGAAGCCTGATCCAACTGATGGGACCCACTGCCACGAGCAGTCCTTGCAGACTCGGGGAGCTTCTACAGCTTGGCCATTATCCTGCAAATCCCTTACTTACAAATAAATAAATAAAGCAGTCAATAGATGGTGCTGACACAAGAGAGCAGCAAAATCAGCATGCCTGTTAAATCAGTTGCTGTTTGGGATATATTTTCTCTGCCGGGCTGTCAGTTTTGAGCCCTGTGCTTCATTTTCCCTTATTTTTCTGGACCAAAAACCTGCTGCTGTTTTCTCTGAGAGTCTTAAGTGCTGCTGACTCCTTTGTCTGAGCCAGCCACTATTAGTAATGTGGAGCTAAGTTCTGCCAGGGTTTTATTCACTGCAAGGCCCACAGAGGGATTTAAAGCTTTGCAGCAAGCCACAAAGGCCTCACTGATCATTCAGCCAAACCCAGGGCTCTCTGCCACCTACATCAGCCCAGAGTGACTTAAGCGAGATGAAGGGTGATGTGACACCATGGTGGATCCAGCCTAATGTCAGCAAGATGGGAGCCTGACCTCCAGGTTTGAGAGGCCATCTGGTCCAAGCAAGAGCCAGGGGGCACTGCTGGCAATGGAACAAAGCAGAATCAGGCCATTTGGAAGCAATGAAAGCTGTGATCCAATGACACAGGACTTGGCATTGACACTTACTGAGCCAGCAGTGATTCTCCTCATACAGGCTTACCTTGAAAACATCCCCAGTGTGCTGGCAGTGATTTGGAGAGACATGCTGATATATTCTGGACCACTGAATGTATCAGTCCAGAATAAGGCATGGAGCATGGTTCTGTGCCATTTTAAGACCTGCAGTATCAGCCCAATCTCCAGAGGATATTAAAAACATAAAAGAATTTATAAATACTTCACATAAAGTCTCACTTCTCACAGTTTGCAAGCTTCCTCCTGTAATTTAATGCAGTCAATGGATGATTCATTTTGCACAGTTTTGGGGTACATTTATCTACGTATGTGATTTCCCAACTGCCCATGTGTTGTGGGCAGTACTGGTCTTCTTTGGGGTCCATGCATGGCACATAGCACAGAGCACTCCTGGCCCACAACCCACCCATTCAGCTCAGTCCTTGAGCATACTGCAGGTAATGAACTGCTGGGAAAGAAACATGAGGAAGGGCAGTGGAAGGGCAGGCTCTCCTGCTGAACAAAGGCTACTGAAGACATCAAGAACTGATTCCCTTTCTCTCTCTCAGTGCCTAAAGGGAAACCTCTGCCATGTATTACTTCCAGCCAGGCTGTCAGTCCATGTTGTACACGTGGTCCCCTGGCAAAACAGGGAGCCTTGGGCCATGCATCCAGTCTGAGCCAGGGAGCTCCACTTTGTCAATGTGCTTCCAGCTAAAAAGAGCAAGCTGTGCTCTCCTAGCACGGACAACATGCATTGCCTACAAGGGGATCTGGAGCTTTCCCCACAAAGGGCAACAAATAATGCTATTCCCACCAGAAAAAGACAGGAGGATAATTAACTTTCTGTCTGCCTGATTCACATGAAGGCATTTGAAAGACATTTTGGGTTCTCCCCTCCTCCTTTCTGTTCTGCTTGATCTGAGAGCATGCCTTTGCATTTTGCCAGTAGCTTTCCTTACTGGGATATTTCTAAGCTGTGATAGTTACTTGTGAAGGGGGAAAAAATGTACAATTTGTCTTGCTTCCCTAAAACCAAAATAAATCCTCAACACATCAGTATTCCTCTGAGAGACACTTCACTTTCTGAAGGTCCATGGACATACATACATGTGCATACTTCTATAGCTGTTCTTAGAATACAGCTATATCATCTTTTGTAAGCAGATCAAGGTCACCATGCCTATCCCAAACCAGCCAAATGTCATTTACTTGTGCAAGAACACCACTAAACCTGTATTATCACCCCCATCACAGTCTGAGGGAAGGCACTATCCTCGCTCAGACTTTTCTGGTCCTCCTCCTTCAATTTTTCCATCTGAGTCTACAGGTTACAGAATTAAACAGCTGCATCTCCTTTGATATATGGCTAAATATTGATGTCTTCTGGGTGACCTGAGATCACTTGGGTTGAGACAGCAGCAGCCTTGGGAGTGTTTCATGTCTCTTTTGAAGCAGCCAAATCTTCAGGCTAGTACTGCTGCCTAACTAACAACCTTCGCTAAGACTCTTCACTTCAAATGCATTCATAGCAGCGATGGGTTTTAGGAAACACTATGAAAATACAGCCCCTGTGTTGAGCTTTCTGGCAGATGCCTGAACATGCACACACCTGGAAAGCTTGGTGAAAGCCCTTTACAATCTGTCTCTGGTTTCCCAAACTGTTCAGTCAGTCTCCTATCCACAAAAGGTCATCTTGCCAAAGACTTGCCCTTCACCTAGCACAAGATGGGGAGGTGGAGAGAGGGAATACTCACACGCTGGCTTGGAGATGCACATTTCATTCAGTATCATGTGGTGCCGCACCCCTTTCCCTCCCCATGTCATAGAGCTCAGGGAAACCTGCAGGAAAGCAGCGACAAGGACATTCTTGCCCCTTCCTCTACAAGGCTCAGGACAGATGCACACAAGCACCCAAATTACTTACAGAGAAACCCTGTGAAAGGCAGGCAGACATTACCCAGCATGCACATTAGCTTTGGGGGTCAATACTTGCAGAAGGCAGCTGCACCACACTCAGTACCACTCCTCACTCCAGAGCTATGTTTTGGGAACCCAGCACTATCAAATACCACAGAATTTAGCAGGATTTTGGCTACGTCTGCCTACACAAGTTGCTACTGCCCTGGTGGCAAAGCTATTGGTTGTTCCTTGTGATAGCCTCTCACTTGTCCTTCAATGCTCATCTGCCCTGGGTCCCCACGTTGCAGGCATCTGTAGCAGCTTAAATGGGCCCCACTCATCTTACAAGTGAACACTGAGTACCTATGGCAAAAGGCAGCCCATGGCTCATGCTGTTGCAGACAAGACTGTAAGGTAAGATCTGGGGTACATTTCCCACTTGCAATCCTACCTGAACACAAACCTTCTAATTTTCCACAATCCCCTTGCAATCACACCCCTTCAAGCTTGTGAAAAAGTCTGGAAGTACAAAGAAGTTCTTGTATCCAACTCATTCAGTGGAACCCCCGCAGCAATGAGAAGCAAACCAAAGCTCTTGCCCAGGGATTGGGAATTTTCCAATTCAGGCTTTTGTGGCTCGCACCCATCTGCACCAGTACAATAGAGGGGCCATGGCTGGCTCTGTGGCAAACTCAAATGCAACTGGCAGAAATGGGAAAAGAGATATAATTGTGTTTCTCCGGGAAAAGTGGTCATTAGGAAGGTATTATCTGGATAGTGGTTATATAAAGTGTGGCTGAATGGGCTCTATTTACAATAAGAAAAATTGCCAGAAAGTGATCAGAACATATGCGATGTGATGAAAAGGCTGCACTTGAGCAACATGAAAAGCCAATAATCTGTGAGGAAGTAGCTGTTTGATAGCGAGGAATTTTAAGCAGGAATAGTGCTGGGGAAGGGATTTCAAATCTAATCAGATCATAAGTTCCCAAAGCTTGTCTGCAATGTGGAGTACCAGATAGAGAGAAGGCTGCTGCAGCCCATGGGCAGGTCTAGACCCGGTATCTACCTTCTGCAAACCCAGTCCCCTGCCCTTTGGTATGCAGCCTTTTCACAGAGGCAGACTCCTGTCCTTAGACATTTAGGAGGTTATCCACACCTGAAAGAAGGAATCTGTCCTCTTACCCTACAGTTTGTCCCATTAAGCCAACGCCAATCGTGACATCTCTGTAGCAACCATTAACAGCTCCAAGACTCAGCCTCTAAGCACAGACTGGGATATTAAACACTCAGTCTATCAGAGGAGCTTAATTTAATTTGACATGCTTGAGACCTTTATAGGGAGCATTCTGTAGGGATCTTAAGAGGAGCCAGGCACATATTGGGTTTCTGCTACTAATCCCTCATGAACTATAAACCACCAAACCACTACAGACATGAGTTCCTCATACAAGAGCACAACCTCACCTAGCCAAAGAAGCAGCTCCCAGTGGGGTTTTGCCATAATTTGTTATTAATGTAAGAACATAACATAGCTGCACCTCCAACTATTTTCAGCTCATCACCTTCCAGCATTGCACGTGGTTGCTGTGTATTTATAATGAAGCAGAATTCTCCCTTGTGAACATGTTCCAAGTTTCCCCTGCATATGTATAAACCTGTGGTGACTAATTCCCACTCATCCTCTCTTTCCCATGCAGGTTCTTATGGCTTCCACCACAGAAAATCAGAGCTTTCTTACTCCTCTTATGAAAAATTAACTCTTGAGCAGCCTTTTCCTGAGCTTCCTCCATTCTTCCTCCATTATGAGACATAAAGACCAGAGCTGCCTACAGGATACAAGGTATGGGTGAGCCATGGATTTATACAGCCACACTGGGAGATGTTTCGTAATGCTCTCACACTCCTGCCAGTATTTTGGGGGTGGGCTTGCAAAGCATTGGCTTGAAATTGCATTAGACTTTCCACTGCAGCCCTAATGGGATCTGGAATTCTGTACTGGAATTCTCTCACTGGGAATGGCCAACATTTCACATAGGATATTTAATTTCTTTTTCCTAATGGCATTGTTACCTTGTGTTTTAGCTCACACTTCACTGCTCGGTCACAAAGATTCATGACATGAAGATGTTCACAGGCTTCATCTCCTACCCTGAGTAACTCTGTACCACCAGAATACAGGCAGGCCCTTCCCAATACACGTTCCAGGTAAGCAAGATGTGGAAGTTTCTTACTCTACACAAGATGTGCAATTTTTAGACGATGAAAATTAGGCAGGATGAATGCCACTGCGGAGCTCTACTCCCCAGGCTCCTGAAGGAAGGCATAAGAAAGCCCCTGTGAACTCAAACCCTTCTATACAACCAGACAGAAAAGTGGGTCTGCAGTTCCTGGCAGACCAGGATTACTGTTGGAACTAGTATTGGAGTAGGACTCAAAAACACAAGTTTCAGTCCTTTATCTCTCTGGAGACAAAAGACTTCTCCTCCTTTGTCAACAGTGCTGGGAACCCCAAAACACAATACAGCATACTCTGCAGACAGCTGTTTTCCTGACACCAGCTCAGTGACTGTGGACCTTCCACTTCCGCACTGTGTACACTTTCAGAGGGGTTAGTCTCAATCTTTTCCTCCTCTTAAATTTCAATCCTAAATTTAAGGTCTGACAAACCTCTCCTCTTCCATATGTCCCCTTCCCATATCATTATGGCCACCTGCAATTTTACATACAGCATATGGAGGGAGATGGAGTTGTATTTGTGCAAGTCTCATTCATTTGGTATGATTAGTCCTAGATCTTCCAGTGCAGATGTTAACACATATGGCCACTATCCTCACTGTGCTCATCAAACAAACAAGACCATCATGTTTCTAACTTCAAGCTTTAAAGTACTTACAGACTGACAGACCTAACCCTAAGTTCCCTGCTTGTTATTCTCCTTCTCTGTTCAGCCAGACAAATGAACGCTGTACTCCCTGAACTGAAGAGAGAAGCAGGAAGACTGTTCATTAGGAAATAAGCACTCAGCTGATTTGCACAAAATGCAGACAGGCAATTTTGCTGGATTTCTCTTTTTATGCTCTGTTCTCTCAAAAAAACCCTTCTCCAGCTGCCATGTAACTCCATAAGGTTGTACTTACTCATTATTTAAAAGACAGGCTACCAGTGAGTCAATAAAGTATCTCCATTACTCTCAGAGTTAATGGTGAGCAGTAGCCAGTTCTGCAGCAGCCTGGAGACTGGTTTTGGTAAGGTGACTGCGAGATGGTCCAGCTGTTCCACCTACTTGTATTGTTCAAAGATCTGATGCTAAACCACTGGGCACAAAAGAAATCATTTCTATAAAGCTGTTTGAAATTGTCTTTAATTTATCAGTTTTCAAGATAGTCCCTCTTCTTACAAACACTCTTATCATACCAAGAGATTTATAGGAGAGCTTTTCTGCTACATTTGTAAAACCCAAACCATTTTCAAGACTGCTTTTGGGATTATAATGAGAACAGCAGTTTCTATTCAAAATAATAGGGTAGTCGCATACCATTTCTAAAGCGTTGCCCAAACAAGACAAAAAAAAGCCCTCACAACAGACAGCGTATCCATCAGCCACCTGAATGGTGCAGAAGTGCTCTGGTAAAAGTCTGCTGAGCATAATGACACTCTATGCAACGTCCCCACCAGCTTAGCCAGCAATTGGAGGCTGTTTGTCCTGCCTTAGCACAAGAGATGTCTTGGAGCATGGACCACATCTGTAGCTGGATGACCTCCTCATTGATGCTACTTGTTTCAGGGCAAAACACAAAGAACATTTACTCTGTCATCCACAAAGGCATTACATTCCCATGACAGCTGGTAGCCATCCTTATGTCCTAAAATATTGGGATATATGTATTCTTGCTACTTTTATCAGATGCAAACAATGAAAAGAGAGCTCAGGAAAAGAAGAAGAAAAGCCACAAATCTATTTGATCCTTTCATAGCTGAGGAAATAATCCTCTGGGATCTCCACAACCCTAAAGGAATTAATGGAAAGCTTCCCAAGAGTATTTAGGAGGCCAGAAGTCAGAAACTACATCTCTATCATGGATATTCACAGATGTATTCTTACAGCACTCTAACAGATTAGCACATACCTAGTTTTAACTCTTTACCAAGGAGGGAATGGGATAAAAAGCAAGGTTTGAATGGGAATGGGATAAAAGGCAAGGTTTGAATGGGATGAAGACTGCTAAAATGGAATTGGTACAAAGCATGATTTACAAAAGCATGCAACTAGGAAACTTCCCCTGACCTACATCCTTACATACCCCATCTCTGACAAATCTGGTCCTAGGTGACCCTTGCTCTGAATGCTCCCTGCTTTCCACAGACCTTTTCCCTGTTTTAGCTGTCAGAGCTGCCACATTACCAGGGCTAAGACAGTGGCATGAAGCTGCTCCTTTGCAATGAATCACTTATGGCTTGTACCCAAGCATCACATGGACACACTGGACAGAAAGCCCACAGCAGGCTGGCACTCTTACCACTGAGGATGTGGCTTGCCTGCAGAACATTTACTACTGGCTATTAGACCTAAAAAGTAAAGAAACCAGCATAATTCTTGGCAAATCCAGTTGGATTTGCAGGTTTGGCAGCAAAGGGGGAGGGCAAGAAGAAAACACAATAAAATAAAACTACAAATCAGTAAGACCTTTTTGCTTGTAAGCAGAGCACATTTTTGGTTGGGTGACTGAAAGGCAACAGAGAGCCAAAAACAGTAAGCACAAAGGCATTTTCACAGAGCCTCTTCTCAGATTAGCCTTAATTTCCCACTAGCTTGTCATTACTTTGATTATAAGACTGTTATTATTGGTGTATCACAGCCTGAGATGTAACGCTGCCAAGAGGCGAGTACATCGTAAACCCTAACCAAGCATCATTTCTAGGAAGAGCACTGCTACTACTGGCTGGAAGCACTCCAGCAAATGGCTCCAACCTGCCAGATGCCAGTTTGCTAAGCAGGCATTACGAAATGGGAATTGTGCTGTAACTCCACACAAAGAAAACCACAGTAGAGCTTGGTGGTGTTAGAATGGGATTCAGAACCCCCAAGCATAAGTCTTAACTTTGCAAGGGGCTTGTTACATCAGATGGGATGGGGAAGCTGCCTACCCTAAGGGGAACCAGGGATGGAGGAAGGAGATGCAGCCGGCTCGCTGGCCTGCTATCACAGCTTATACCCTGAGATGTTCCAAGGAGATCCACAGATAAAGCACGTGCATCTTCCTCTCAATCACCAACATCCACAAATCAGCACTAGCAATCTGCTTAGAACGAGCCACAAATGCCTTGAGGATGCCAGCACTGTAACAATTCAGAGTAGCTGCTGCCAAGCTCACTACTCGCTATCTGCCTATAAATCTTGACCTGACATATGCATATGCTATGATTTCCAGCTTTCTGGCTTTCTATCCTTTGTTCTGTAATCCCAGAACGATTGCAATGAAAGGAATACTATCTCATCAAAATGCCTATCAGCACACTAGCTTATAAACACTCATAATAAGTATGGCTAATAAAATGCAGTTTATTAGCCAACCTTGTACAGTATTTTTACAGCCTTTTCCACTCCTCATTGAGAAAAATAAATCCTTCCCAGCTGTGCTGGAGCTGGCATTGCTGCCAACCTCCCTTGGTCTCACCTGGAATGATGTGAGTAATTAAAGTCCTTATAGTAGCAGCAGGGCTGTTTATTGCCTGCCACAATCCCATCCTCTGCTCTTCTGACTGACTCAGAGAGGAACTGCCACAAATGCTGCTTCCAAAATAGATCAGCGATGAAACTTGCTTTTGTTGTGTTAAATGATGGAAAAATTGAGACTCTCAGCTGCTTGACAGTCTTTATTTCCTGTCCCAGGAAGAATCTGGTGGCCCCTCGGAAGTCTGATGGATCAAAGTCCCTGGTCAGGAGTGTGGAAGAGTTGCCTGTGAATCACTGCAGTTAAAATGGCAACAAGCAAATAGCTGGAAGTCTTCACCCCACAAAGTTCTCAGGAATCAATTAGGCTGGAGTAATGGTAGAGATGATTTGTTTGGGGTTTAAGGGAACTAGAAACATTCTGCTTTTATTTATGCCATGACCTTGCTTGTTCTCAGCTACCAACTGGGCAAATGAATGACAAACAGGAACACTGTAAAAAGCTTAAACCATTGATTCAAAAGAGAATGTTTTACTTAGTGAAATAAAACCTTCTCTAGCACAAGATGCTTTTGTAGCAAAGCTTTTTTTTCTTCAAAGGCACTTGGTGAAGTCAATTATCATGATATATAGAGTTACTTTCCAGAAGATCAACATAAAACCAAATGCTTGGCAGTAAACATAAACCTCCCAAGTTTTCCCACTTCTTCTGTCCTTCTATCTCTTTTTTATTACCACATTCAGAAGTATAAATTGCTAATTTATTGAAAAATTAATGGTAACATTTACCAAAGTGGCACTATTTGCTACCTGGGTTACTATGAGGAGAGCCTGGGTTTAGGAGCTTCTTTCTTTATGTTTTTCAACACAAGTGTAACCAGAAATGCTCCAGAGACTATTATTTAAATTTTTTCCCTCTTTTCTCGTCTTCCTTCTAAAAAAGAAACACTGAAATAAGCCCATGGAAAGGAATAAGGTTGCTTTGTCTGAATACTTTGCCCTGGCAGGACCCACTGGGGCACGCCAGCACTGCAGCCTGGAGGAGGTACCACGGATAAAAAGATGCATCCAGGGCACCTGGGAACCACCCAACAAAGAAACCTCAGCAGCTTCCCTCTGGGATCCTTACCCAGAGTAACAAAGATCTCTGCAACCCCAGCTATGAATTTAAACCCCTGACCTGCTCAAGGGATTACCCTTCATTAGCACCCAGCTGCTAGGGTTACACTTACTACCAGGTGTACATCCCCAGGAACAGCAGATCACTCCTTCAGAGGAGTCATTTGCCCAGAGCCAGGTTTGCAGAGAAGGTGAATTGCTGCTAGTGGCACAATTTACATGCCTGGGGAAAAAAGTCTTGCCTCACCCTATAAAGCCACCCATGAGCTTAGGAGCATATAAGGAAACTACTGAGCAGCAGCTGCGATCAGACAGACCTGATGAGTTGGTCATCCAGCTTCCCCAGTGAATAAGGGGAGGGAAACATAAATCAGAGCATCCTAGAGGAGGAGAGCAAGGTTGCGATCCCCTCCAGCTGGGATCAACGTGATGTGTGGTGCTGTCAGTTATGAAATGCTGTAAGTATATATTCTCCCATGCAGCCTTTCAAGGTTCACTATAGAGCACAACCTCCTGGCCTTCCTGAGGCTTTTCCTTATGCAAGCACCTATAGACAGACTAGCTGCTGGACTGAGAAGTTGAGAGCATTCATTGCTGCTATTAACACACTTTAATGAAATCCATTTCATTAATATTTTCACATACATAAGGTAATTCAGCTGGACTAGAAACTGTTCACATCAATTCCCTGTGACTACACTACTTACATGCTAATTCTCCTATTTCTGCAGCACAAATCGCTCCTACCTTCTGCTGTATCCTGGAGCTGAATAGACAGTGATAACTTTCTGTGAGAGATAATTAAATTAAATCCATTCAATTCCAGAAGTTAGCACAATTCAGAGGGAGCAAGTCTTTGTCAGCTAAACTCTCCAGGTTTGTAACAAAGGGCCTCAAACTCTTTATAATTTGTATAATGACAAGTGTACAAAATTTGTACAGGATTTTTCCATAAAAGCAGCATCCTGCATTGACAGAAAACATGTCCTTATTATAAATGCATCCTCTGAAGCACTCCAACCCCTAAAAATACAGTCTAAGAGTGAAGTCGCACTATATTAAGCGCTCTAGTATTCTATTTTATACAGCTCTTATGCAAGCCCATTCACTCGATGCATTACACAGTGCCCTCAAAGGATGCGGGCATCCTCTAAGTCATTCTCTCACCAGGCTGGAATTGAGGCTGGATTTGGATTAGGTTCTTTGCATAAGTGGATTTATACAACTGCCCATTGCTAGGGGTTAATATAAGAGACAAGTCCAAGCACCTCCACTGTGCATGGCAGGGAAAGGCTGTGGGATTTGTGTTTCAGAGAGTGACCCATGAGAAGAGTAGTCCCCAAGGGAACTGCTGCTGAGCACAGTCATTAGCCTGCAGCTTTTGGGAGGTGTTTTGATGGCTTAGATACATTTGGACATGAGGCTTGAGGCCTTGGCCTGGCTACATAGTACTGGGAACTAATGCAGGATACAAGCAAGTTCCTTTTCCAAATACCTTCTGATGCAAATAATTACTGTGCATGAAGGGAAAACAAACTCAAACCCTGAGCAGTGAAAGGAAGGTCGTGTAATAGGTGAAGACCAGAGGTTACACCTTTATCCCTTCGTGCAGGCTAGAAACACCCTTAGAAAAGAGTATTGCTAAGGGGGAGTAATACTGCAAGTTCAATGGCCAGGGGTTCTGCTTGGGCAAATCCCAACTGGCAAGGAAAGTCTATCGACAGAGAATGAGATGTGGCTGGTTTCCAACAAAGCATACCCTGCCCCTATAGGAAGTCTGTAGGACTTGCAAGTGCCACCCAGTGTCCAAACAGCTCTAATGACTGGGAGGTCAGACCCAAGCCCAGAAAACTGGTGAGAAAAGGGTCTTAAATCAGCAAAACAGCAGCTAAAGACAACTGCCATTATTTATTGTAACACATGAGTAAATCTCTAATACATCCTCCCCTCGACACAGGGTTAGTTCTCAGATTAGTGCCAGAAAACCTTTTGAAAGAGAATTCATGCACAGCCCTCTGTGTAGCTAACGTGGAATTGGCTTTCTCCACCTTCCCCTCCGACAAACGTTCCTATTTAAACAGTGGGAGAACCCATTCTGTTTAGTTAAGCCTGATCTGTTGAAGAAGATGTATTTTAGATCAACACCTGCCACTTTTTAGGAACTCCTTAGAGTGAAGAGCCTTTGCGATGGGTTTTCTTTGGCAAGGAACATAACAGAAAGGGACTGTGGTAAATGAAGGAATTCTGCAGAAGAGCCACTCCCAGTTTAAAGCAGATAATGAGCACCAGAGCTAGTGTGGAAGCAATTAATTCTAATCACTTATGAGACAATAAAATCTAATTATGGCTTCTTTGAAAACTAAAGCCCCAACAGTTACTGTTAATAGGCTTTTCCTGATGGCAGATAGTGAGCAGAATTTGTTGAGGCTGGTTTTCCTGCAGTTAATTTGAAAACACATCAGCTTTTCCTTAAGGATGCCTAGGCTCACGCTAACATAACACAACAGTGCTATTGTGCCAAGTTTAGATCCCACAGGACAGAAATGCAATCTTTGAGGAACTCTTGGATATGCTTTTCTGTAATTGGCATTCTCCTCTCCGCTGAGGTCTCAGATCTTTATTAACTGTTCAGAGGTACTTTCATCTCAGAACAGCTGGGTGTCTCCAGCTTCATTTCAGGTATATTTATGCTAGCAAAACCAGGAATTGAAAGTGGTTGTTTTGTCATGCACTCAATTTAGGTGCTGTAGTTGGGGTGTAACAGTGGAGGCAGCTCAGACCACTGCATAACCAGGTGACTTGCTTTGTGCAGATGTTGCCTGTGGCCCACATTCACTCTCTTTCTGTACCAGATGCTGCTGCAGTTTCAAACAGAAACATGTCTAGCAGCAGATTTCACCCAGCCTGAACTATATGAGAAGTGCAGGAGGATGGAGAAGGACCATCAGTTAAACTCTGGCATTTCTGCTTTTGATGCTGCACCCACCTGTTTTGCTCCCAGATAGCTGCAGAGCATGACTTCCCTTGCACTTGGAATAGCTTCCAGCCCTTTCAAAGTATAACAGCCTCCCAGACTATCATATCTACCAGAAATAACTTAAAAGCATCTACTAACAAATGAAAACCAATAACCTGGAATTTGCCTGGCAACTTCAATATCAATCCTTCTTCCCCTGTACTCTCTATCTATGCCCAAGTGCTCTTAGGAGCCTGTATTCTCTCTATATGGTTTGTACAGTGTTCAGATGGTGAATGGGATTACTATACGTTACTGATGTCCATGATAACACAGGCATATACTTCCTCCTCACCACCATTACAGGACTTTTTTTGCTTCCCTCTTCCAAGCTCTAACAGCCATGTTTTGTTGTCCATATGAAAACTGCATAGGAGGGATTCCCCATGAGGTGAGCATCATGTGCTTGGGTATCCGAGTGAGATATAAATGGTACAGCATTGCCAAGGCCCTCATTTCAGGATCTACAGCTCAGGCTAAGTTGAAAAATAGATAAATACTGGTACCTTTACAGCTGTTGGAAGACCGCTACAAAAGATTTCAATGTTTATTACCAAGAACTCAGACCGGCTGGCAGTAAGAACACACTGTGTTTCCAGCTGGCCACATCAATGCATTCAGAACTTGATTAAAGGCTCAAGTTTCACCCTCAGCAAGGTCATATTTGACTTCTTTCCCTCCAGCATTGTCTCCCATGAATCCTGAAAGGCAGCAAACACTTCAACCCATGCCCCATGATGCTTAGTCAGAACATAACCCACTTTCCTAAGAGTTGTTCCAAGTGCTTCTGGCATGAGCGGATGGATTGTAATGCCTCTCAAAGACAGTGAATAGCAGAGGGCTGTTTTAAGCTATAATAAGGTCTCATTACTACAAGAGATCTTGAAGGGCAAGAGCTTGGCAGCATTTAGTAATGCTCAGGAAGTCAGAAAAAAGAACAGGCTTGTCTAGAGCTGGAAGAGCAAAAGTTTTTCCTGCAAAGGCACCTGATTCTCTATGATGAGTATCTTGGGCCATCATTTATACCAGAGGCTAAAAGCACTGTAAAATCAGCACAGCAACATTATGCTGGCTTTGCAGTAGTGTAAGCAACTCTGCAGACTGACAAAACCCCATATCCATAGAGTTGAAGAAACTCCATGTTATAGGAGAAAAAACTTTGACCTTTAATAACAAGAAACTTTCCCTGTGAGAAAGAATTGTGCCAGAAGGACAAACTCTGGGCACTTCTTGCAGCTCCCTGTGAAAGAGATGCATTTGCTACTCCTGGATACTGTCTTAGACAATATCCAAGATTATGGTAATCCTAAAGCACTAGCATTGCTCCCTAGCAATTATTCCTTTTTCCCCCAAAGCACATTATCATAAAGCTTGAATATCATTCTTAACAAATGCTTTTGTCTTTCAGTTTCATCTATGACAAACTTCCTCGAGTTTCTCTCAACTGGTATTATCAGTCTGCAGGGTTCAATATATCTTAATTATGAGGTTGGGCAAGAGTTTAGCCTACCAAGTTAATGACAGAATATCATGTTCTCCATTTAATTAGGATATATTAAAAGGTTCATATTTAAATTCTCTTCAATGTAAGGGTGAAATAAATGTAACAGCATAACTAGATTATTCCCTAAAAATCACATTAGGCTGTATTAGACACTGGGATGCAGAAGGAAGAAAACCCAGAAGCTTTGGGTACTATTTGGCAGCTTTCAATGTCCTGGCTATAGCAGTAGCATTCATGTGCTTCATGTGGCATGACAGCACCTCCTGTCCTTGCTGAGATGACAACAGCACTAATTCTGTCTGCTGAAAGGTTCCCAAGGTCCAGGGCTACTCGGAGTATGACTTGGTGTTACAAACACTATAAACAGCAGGAGCCAGAGATGCTGTCTCCTTTTACCACCTCATCTTAGCTGTTGCATGAGCCCACCCTCCTGCTAGTGGTTGTTCACATTTGACTGGGATACAGGCAGCAGGCATGCATCCAGCTGTTGGTATTGCACACACACTGTGGTTGTGGGGTTTAGTATAGTGCCAACTTCCAATCCCTCCCCTACTTTTATGGATCACTTTATAATAAAGATACAGAGGTGCTAAGCTCCCAGCCAGACTCCTAGATGCAAGCACAGAGAACCAAAGCACAAATAGGCTTTTAAACCTTGAGAGTGCAAAATATACTTGGTATGTGGGGGAGGGAGAAACAGATGCCTTCCAGCCTGGGGGCAACATCCAGTCCAGGAAAACCCAGAGACCTGCAAGCCAAACAAGACTTATTTCTCTGCTCTCTGCCAAGATCATGGTGTCTTTCCTATTTGACTACTTCCTAGGACTTTCAGAAACCTGATTTTCACTCTTTCAAGTGGCCTCAGAGTAAAGAGGTTTCTTAAAGCTCTTTTTTTTTTACCCATTCATATAAAGCATAACCTTTGATCTCGCTGCTTTAATTCCTCTACCAGGCAGCAATAAGTTCCCTTCACTCTCATTCTTCTTGCCTTCAACTTGCTGAACTATCGCTGCTTTGCTACTAACCCTGCAGCAGCTGCCTGAGCCATCTCCATGTGATTTAAATGGTGCTAATGGCAGAAGAGTAAATCCAGGAGGGTGATCAACTGCATATTCAGCAGTGCCTCCTGGGAAGCAGTCTCCAGAGCCTCGCAGCCTTGGCACACTCGAAGAGCTATGGCTCCAGGCTGACTACCAAGAAGCCAGTCTCTCTTACTAAAACTCAAGTCCCTTCACATTTCACCATGGCTCTTGCCAACTTTTCTTGTGCTTATCTCAAAAGCTGTGCTCTGGACTGCCTCCTGCATCTTCATATGTCTCTTTATCAACAGTAAAAAAGGGTAAAGTTACTTGACTGCTCATAGATGAGTGAATTTCTTGCTCTGAACAGCATCCCTCTTCATCCGTCCCTGTTACCCTCCCCAAGATTAGTAAGAAACAGACATTTATAAAGAAGACTCTGTTGCAAGCAATGCTGAGCTTTGTATAAAGGATACTAATTGCAACTTTTTTCTTAGCTCTGCACTGATCCCATCAATTGATACCTCAAAATCTTTCCCTATAGTGTCCATACCTTCATTACACAAAAAGGAAAGCATACTGAGAAACAAATTCAACCAGCACTCAATGTTTGCACACTGTAAACTGGAAGATGGTTTCCTGGCTCCTTTTGCCCATGGTAGGAGTTCTGACTTTCACCCTCCATCAGTCAGAGCAAAAAGAGCTTCTTTTCTTCTACAGGGGAAGTGGAACAGACACCAAAGGGAGGTGGAAGAAAAGACAGCACAGGGGATAGTGTAGATACAGATGGGTCTGATTAAGGGTGGAAGCACATTAGTGTCACCTGCTTCAGGAGAGTGGGGAAGTGACCAGTGTTTAGCACCAGAAACAAAACATTATCACTACATAATTACAGAGTACTCAGTACATATTCAGCCCTGGTGTATTTTTCTACTAAATTCCACTCTAATTATGTTAGAGTCTGTGGACACCAAAGCAGCTGCAGTTTAAGTATCTGCAGCTGCTGCAGTAAGTAACAGCAGAAATGTGTAAAGCCACACTGGATGTGGTTCTGGGCAACGTGAGCTAGTTGAAGGTGTCTCTACTCATTGCAGGGGGTTGGGTTAGATGAGCTTTGCAGGTCCCTTCAAATCCAAACCATTCTATGACACTATGCATGTGCAGATACACATACACTGACGCTGTCAGGTATCGGCAGGAACATGTTTAAGAACTTGAATTAGAAGCAGTAATGGCTTTCCCATTTTCCAAACCTGACAGCCCCATCTTTAAAGTTCCCATCTCTCCAACATTTCCTTGACCCCTGCTCTATCACCTGGCTCATCATTTACATTTCACATGTCCCTCCTGGGGAACCAGAGCTCCTCCTTTCTCTTGTGTCCATGCAGCTGAAGTTGAAGAGCATTCATTTTGTCCTGCTGCTCTTTCCCCACCACCTCCTCACCTGAGGCACACAGCAGCTCTGCATTAAATGATGCATTCACTGTCAAATGCACGAAGCATGGTCTCCTATCAGGCCAGCACTCATCAGTGCTTAAAAATGTATAAATAAATACTTGAAGAAATAAACAGGAGAACCCAGGCCATGCAGAATTCCAGCTGAGCAGCTGCCACAATCCAAGGCATTTATTTCATTTTCAGCTCACAAGAGAAGTGACAAAACAGAAGAGGAAGAACAAGAGAATTCTGGTGCGTTGCGCTGTCACTTTCTTCACTCCTAAAGGTAAAACAGGGTGGGGGGATGTGAGATGACACCAGCTGTTAATGGGATTTTTGCCACTGAGAACAACATGCAGGATGCACTTCCATGCTGCTTCTCCAAGCACCATTAGACATGCATTTCACAACTGAATGGGTGAACATCGATGGTTTGGGGCTCTTCTGCCCAAAGCAGGGTTTTTTGTCGTTGGGGTTTTGTGTGTTTGTTATTTGGGTTTTTCAGTAACATCTCTAACAGTGCAAAGCTCTGTGCACAGCAGGCAGGGTTGTGTTCCCCACAAGAGTTAGTACTGAAGAAATGCCCATGACAAGCGCACTTGGGATGTCAACCACATCAGAACTGAAGTCCACACCTGGTTCTAAATTTGGTCAAAGGCCTTTGGGCATGCCCAAAGGCATCACTGCCTCTGACCACTCAGGATTCAGCTGGACAGGATGCTGGGACATCAAGTCGAGGTCATGCTTTGCCAAGAAAGGCTGGACCAGATGATCCTTAGGGTCCCCTCTAACCTGGTATTCTATGATGCTTTCAGTGCTGATAGCTTCAGAAAAAGCACTGCTGGGTGGTACCCAGCTCCCATGTCATGACACAAAATGCTGGACAGCCATACACACAGAAGTCTGGGGGTGTTCTCCACTTCTGAAGCCTGACACAAGGCTGAAACAGCCTTTATGATACAGGGAGAGCCACCTGAATTCAGAACCAGAATTAATAATGGTAACAACAGCCTGAAGGAGTGAGCAGAACTTGGAAGCAATTCCAAGACACACATATTGTTATTGCCTTCCTCTCCATCAAATCTATAGGCTGAAGATGATGATTCTTGGCCATGGTTACAAACCAAGCAAAACATAGCTGCATAAAGCCTGTCAGCTGTTGTAGGGAGTCATGGGGAATTCATGTTCCTCTGCCTTTAAAGAGCTCCTATCACACATCATTGTGGCAGGTATCTATGGTACCACTGGGTGGATCAAGCGGTAGATTGATTGTTACATAAAATCATAACAGGATATCATAAGGGGAATGATAAGTGTCTTTCTATGGGAATTTGGGGCCAGGCTCCAGTAGTTCAGCATGAGAATAGCTGGGAGTTCAGGCACAAGGAAGGTATTTCTAAGGAGGAGCAGTCTTGGTTATGAAAAGAAGGGACCAACCCCATGTAGTATCACTTGTATCTCCTTTCATCTCCTCTGCTAGGTGGTGGTTGGACCTAGTAAGTAACTAATACTTGATCCTCTGTGGAAATGGGAAGAAGACGGTGGAGAGGCTGGGTAGAGGATGGCTTTCCACCGAGCCATCAGAAGCATTGACTAGGAATTGGTTTGTGTGAGTTGGAAATACAATCAGTACAGATGGTATAAAATACATGGTTATGTATTATGTATTATCAGTTACAGGACTGATGTGAGAACCCCTCTGTTTTGTGGTACCAGAAGCAGTAAGATTGCAGGTTGAAGATAGCTCTTCTATGCAGTACTTCCATTTTCAAACTGTCTGTAGTGGAAGAGACTCCTGAAGTCCAATTTCCCAGAGTATTTGACAGCTTCAGCAAAAAGCTTTGTCACCTGTCAATATAAAGCAGAGGAGGACTGAGCATTGCAAAGCTTTCTGCAGAAGGCTGAGTGACAGAGCAGGGACCACACCTCTACACTGTCACCCTGAAACTACCCTATGAAGGTTCAGTCCTTGAGTTCATGCAAATCAGTATCAGTTTCAAGGTGACTGCTCATGGCTCTTTCTTCCAGCCCTCTAGAGCATGCTTGTCCTGCTGGAGAGATGTAGAGGTACTGGGCTGCTTTGGCAAGACAGCTCTGTGCCATGAGAGCTGTTGTTTCTTCCTACAGCCCAAGCCTTAAAGAGAACACGGGGTTGTTTTCCTCTCTCAAGCTCAGGGATTAAAAATCTGCAATCAAAAGGGTTCAATGAAATGCATCAAGCAGGTGTGGTAATCAATGCTGGATGGGGCCCCCTGCTCTGCTTGTCAGTGTGTGTTTCACTGGTAGCAAAGGATGGGTCTTCGATTTCCATTCCTGCTAATGATGTTTGGCATTATCCTGCCTATGAATTTGCAGCTTGGCATTCTCTCTGCTCTCCACTCACTCCAATCACAGCAGAAGATTTTGCACAGCTGGACACCAGTTCAAGTCACTGGGTTCCATGTCAGCACCCACTGAAAACAATGGGAATTTGGCTGTTGTGCTTAATGAGAGCCAGATGAGGCTCTTGTGACAGCCAAAGCCATTTGCAAAGGAAGTCAAGGCACTGCTGGCAGCAGGAGTCCCACTTTGCATTACTAAATATCTCTTCCCCTATCAGTATGTGAAAGGGGTTTATCTGGATCGACAAACACATAATGACTGGCAACTGGGGACTACAACAGGACAGGCAGCAATTCCACTTGGATGGCATTTTGGAATTGGATTGCTCCAAGGATTATTCAATAAAGCCTTGCGACATCCTGCTGTAAGGGTTAAGAACCATCCTGGAAAGAACATCCCACAAAAGAACTGTTCCCATGCATGATTTAAACATGTGATAGGCAATCCTGTGCAAGAAGTTTGCTCAGAAGTGAAAATGATGCAGGAACAACCTCAGCTGCACTACAGGACTCAGCATTGCCTTGGTTTTGTGCCGTTGTTTAACTCTGAGCAATGTTATTTTGTATAGGAGCAAAGAGAAAATACATCCAAACCATTGTGTTGCCATGGTTTGCAGGCACGCTGCTATTTGTCAGAGATAATGAGGGTCCCAACACACTGAAATCTGAGGTCACAAGTGCTTGAAAGCTCTAAAGCTCTTACAACTAAAAAGAGAAAGAGCAACATGGGAAGTACCTGGAAATTAGTGAGCAGAGCAATCCCGCTGTCGATAGCCATCCTCCGGATCACATAATTATCATGGACAAACTTGGTATTGCTGTTAGGCAGGTTAATGACCAGATCTATTTTCCTATCCCTTATGAGCCTGGAGAGACAATGCACAAGAAAGCATCACAGTGTGTCTTGTGTAATGGAAACCTATGATGAATAAGACAGCCATGCAGGTAAACAACACTGAAAACGTTCCTTTGAGCTTAGTCTCGAGGAGGGTTGAGGGGGTAAAGGCACTAAGCTGTGGCCCAAGAGTTTAGGCTTTATTTCTGTTCTATTCAGGTGATACAATGCAATATTCAGCCTGCAAGAAGCTCAGCACAATTTTGTTAAAGGCATGACTGACTGTCATTAGAGATGAAAATACTCAAATCCCACATATCCTTGTGTGAAAACGTAACATGGAGCAATACATCCAAACCCTGTTAAACAGGGCTGTTCAATAAGATGTTCATTAACTAAGCTGATACCTCCCTGCTGTGGCAATTCCAGACAGAATCAGATAAAGCAAGACTTTCAGATTGACTCTGAAGTCCCGTTAAATCACTATCATTGATCTTCATAGAGCCAGCAATTTACCCCTTCTATTTGCTGTCCTGGATGTTAACACAAGTTTGACAAGGTGGGTATTACTCTTACCTCCTGACCGGAGGGAGGCTTGGACTCTGGCTTTCCTGTGATGGCCATGCCACAGGATTTGCTGGGATACCATTAGCATTGAGCCACTCTGAGGTTGCTTCTGTGGCATAAAGCTGTTAAGGAAAAAAAAGGTTACTTACTGTGTGCTTTATAATACCCAAACTGTTCACCTACCGCATGTGGGTCTCACCCAATACACAGCCTGCTTGCCAGAGCTGATTTTGGAGGGCAATTTTCCTCACAAGGGTGTTTCTCCATACAGAGACACACACAGAGAACCAGCATGACTTTCCCATCTCTCTGTTGTCCGTGATTTGCCAATGGATGATAGTCAGTGAATGGTCATAACACATTCAGAAGCAGTTAAGTGGCTTAGGAAAACCTAAATCCCTCTGACATTCAACAGGGCTTAAGTTCAGCCTCTTGTAATTTTGCTCTTTTTTGGCCTAGGCACCAAGCTTTGAAAGGCAGAGCTGTAAATCCATAAATCCAGTAGCTACACTAATGCCACTGAGGAAAAGAGCACTCAAATACTCTCATCAATCTTCTGTGGCTGCGTTGTCAGTTGCGTTTCAGTAGGGATATGGATGCAAAATTATGCAGAAGAGTTACAAGAGGGCCGTAAACACCACCAAAAGCTGTCTGCGGCTTGTGAGTAGTACTGAAGACGAAGCACTGGAGAGACCTTCTCCACACAAAAGGCTTCCCCTTCCTCCCCTCCTGTCATATGTGGCACCCTGATGGCATTTTTGTGTCTTGTAGAGCTTGAGGAGTTTTGTGCTGGTTTTGGCCTGGATAGAGCTCATTTTCTTTATAGCAGCTGTTATAGGGCTGTGGTTTGGATTCGTGCTGAAAACACTGTTGATAGCACAGGATGGTTTTGTTACACCTGAGCAATGCTTACATAGAGCCAAGGTGTTTTCTGCTCCTCACATCACCCTACCAGTGAGCAGGCTGGGAGTGCCCAAGGAATTGGAAGGGGATGCAGCCAGGACAGCTGATCCCAACTGACCAAAGGGATATCCCAGCCCATGTGGCATCATGCTCAGCACATAGAGCTGGGGGAGGAAGAAGGGGGGACATTTGGATTGATGGCAGTTGTCTTCCCAAGTCACCGTTATGGGTGATGGAGCCCTAGCTCTCCTGGGGATGGCTGAACACCTGCCTGTGATGGGAACTGGTGAATGAATTCCTTGGTTTGCTTTGCTTGTGTCGGGAGCTTTTGCTTTACTTTATCTCCATCCATGAGTTTTCTCAGTTTTACCCTTCCAATTCTCTCCCCATCCCACTGGGGGCAGTGAATGGCTGTGTAGGGCTGAGCTGCTGGCTGGGCTTAAACCACAAGTTTGTAACACAACCTCCTGCCTGCAGGCTGACAGCAGAGCCAGGGTTGTTCTTCCCCTCATGACAGTCCCCTGTGTTCAACTAAACAACCATGAAAACTTCTGGTTTATGGATCACTTGGCTAAAGAAACCTGTTATACTTCAAAAAGCCATCTTTTCCCCCTCTACCTCCAAACAAATGCCAGTGTTCCCCATTTCTGCAGCAGGCTGAGGACATTCCAGATTTTGAACACACTCTAGCTTTAAATAACTGAAAGAACCTACCTTAAAGCCTTCCTTATGCAGCAGTTCTGCCACACTGAGGAACCTGGGGCGGAAGGACTTCTGGAAAAGGAAATTTATAATTCATAATACACACTCAGACCCAACATCATTGGGAAGTAAAGATAAGATGACCTCATGTAGGCATCTGCTCTTGAACAAGGGATTTTGGAGCTACAGGTGAGTGAAAATTTGAACCCACATAACGTTCTTCAGGATGCTGGAGGTGCAGCAATGCAAAGCTCAGATGCAACACATGCCCTTCTCAATGCCAAGGCAGGACAAACCCTGCGTTTACCCTTAGCCTAGCCTGGCCATTTGCAAGTAAGAGTACTGCAAGCTCCCTTGTCACTGCTGGAGCTACTCATAGCTTAACCCTTATGGTAGGAGCACAGTATTTTGATATTCTGAAGGGTGAATGATTTCCTCTGAAGAAAGGGGAACAATGAGGGGTTTTTGAGCACTCTGCAAAGAGCCTTATTCTGAAAACCATCTCATTCTGTACACTAACTGCAAAATATAAATACACAATGTGACAGGGTTGGCAGCTTCCCAGTAAGAGAGAATGGTTCTGCCTTCTGGTCAGGGTCAGGCTTTCACAACACTATTACAAACCTCTATCAAACATGTACTGAACACTTGTGACACATAAAACAGCCTCTCCATGGAAAGAAATTACAGCTGTCAGCCTGCATCCGAGCTGCCTCAGATTTACAAGCTCCCTGAAAGAACCTGTGTAAGAAACCATTAGTTACTAAAGGTGAAAAGTACAAGCAGATTTATGTAGTGGGAGATATTTATTGTAGGCGAATTGTATCCTTTTTCCTTTATCAGAAATGTTCTATTTCATATAACCTCTCTCCAGCACGCCTTCCTATTTGTGAAGGGTTACATCTTCAGTTAATTCAATACCGCTACCCCAGTTCTCCCTGAGATTCAGCTCAAAATGAAGCCCACTCATCTCCTGTGATAATCTTGAATCCTGTATCCAAATGCAACGTGGAGCCTGCAGAAACTCTGCTGTGTAAGGAACCAAGGCAGAAAGTTACCTTGAAACAACGGGCTGGGAGTGCTGAGGTTTAAAAATAAAATACTCCATCGATGCTTTCTGCGTCTCGTGGTCACCAGCACAGATGTAAGACAGATGCACCCCATCCCAGAGATACCACTGAATAGGCCCAATCAGGGACGAAAATAAAATGAGCTTCTCAACTCCTCTTGCGTAAAATATAAATTGTTTAATGGCAGGCTTAGGGTTTCAGCATCATGGATTTCTCCAGATTGTGAAAAGAAAAGAGGTCAGACCATCAACTCGTATAAACTGGCACGGATTCAGCTGTCTAATGAGAAAGCCATTCTCCATCTACCATGGGAGAGTGTCAGGCCTTTAAAATCCAGTGGAACCTTGACCCATGCAATGTCAGAGTGCCCACAAGGGAAGGACACCCCAGTGGGCTATTGGTCCTGGCTGGCTGCCCAACCTACCTTGTGCTGTCCCACAGACCTCAGTGAGTGCTTGCCTGTTTGACCCTGAAGAGGACCGCTTTGTTAGCAACATTATCCTAGTAGGATTACCACTGGAACTGCAACCTGTAAGCACTGGGTTCATTATTGGAACCTGTTTGGAGTGCAGATCGCAGCCCAGTCACTGGACTCTTCATTTGCAAACTACTCCAGAGTGAAATATTTGCAAGGAAATCAAAATCTCCCTCTCTACTACTGGTAACTACATCTATTTGACACCTTCAAGAAGGAAGCCTCCTTCCACCTCAACATAATCAAGGTGCAAGATACCAAATAACATAAATATGTTGAGCCTAGACACCTTCAAGGGAAACAGAGTTCAAGACCATTTCATAGAATCATAGAATAGTTTGGGTTGGAAAGTACCTTAAGATCATCCAGTTCCAACCCCCCTGCCATGGGCAGGGACACCTCACACTAAACCATGGCACCCATTTGGCTTCTTATTTCTCTGCCTGCAAAAGCTACAAGTCCAGTCTAAAAATCAGAGCAAGCTGCTAGTCACGGAGCAATGAGACCTCCAAAAGCAGGATATGTTTGGAGTTCCCCATCCACTGCAGGTGGAGCATCACACCTCCTTCAAAGATAACCAAGTGGGCTGATGTATGTGCTCCTGATAAGAATCAGCCCCAAGTGCACCAGAATAGCTTGCAGAAACCATCCTGCAATTAGAAAGCCAGGGACCTCTGCCTGGGGAGACACCTCCACCCTGTCACCCCCTCACAGCAATGACTGTGGACAGGGGTGACCTGGCATCTGTCCTCCTGAGCCTGTATTTCCCCTCTGAGGATGCACTGACAGCTTTGCCTCTTTGAGGTAGATGACCCCATGTTTGTGATTAAAATGAGAACAATGCTGCTGGTGTTCACAACCCACCTTATGCCTCATTCCTTGTTTCAGCAGTGAGGGGCTCCCCGTTCCTCCAGCCCTTCACACTCAGGGAAGACCACTCATAGGCTACACTTGAGGTCTAGGCCAGGATTTCAACCTTCCCTTCTTGCAAGGCTTTGTTTCCTCTTTGTTTCTAAACAAACCACTGAAAAGGAGGTAGGTGACAAACTCCAGAGTTGCAAGGGAGCAATGCGTGGTTCTCAGCATTAACTTTACACTTCTTGGTTTGGAGTTTGATTATGTAAGAAATATGCTGAGATGAAGAGAGAGCTTTACGTGATTGATCTGTTGTTTCCAAGGGTTTTGTGCAAGAAAATGAACCGTAAACCACTCATCAAAGAGGACAGAACCCTGTTCCTTTTAAAAGGTTTGGGAGGTTGAGCTTTTGGGGTTGTTTTAGCTTTTTCTTCCCCTTTTTATTATTGTTAAGACCTTTGTACAAAAAACATTTGGCTCCGTTTAGCAGATACTGACACAGAACCTACATAAATGCTTCCTGTAGCTAAAATTACTCTCTGCTGCCTGTTCACTTCTAGCAGGTTGCTCCAAGCCCTGTCCAACCGGGCCTTGAACACTGCCAGGGACAGAGCACTCACAACTTCCTTGGACAACCTGTTTTGATGGCATGATGGCAATACCATGTTTTCTGTAGTCAGATAATGCTACAGTTCTTCCTGGAATGAAACAGGAAAAGCTCAGAAGGTCTAGCTTTGCAGTATGGAAACTGCCTCACTGTTCTGGGGGGGATGGAGGTGGATTGGTTTCAAAAAGGCAAGAGACAATATGCATATGAAGGGAGTTTATACATTAGGATTGGAAAGTAGCATCCTCAGGGCACCCCCATCAGGCAGAAAGCAAGAAAGGGGCTCTGAGTTCTAGCTGGGACATTACTCTGAACTCAAGAGTATCTTCTTCAAGATGGATGGCAGAGAAACACATTTAAGCCATAAACACACTTGGATGAAAACAAGGCAACAGTTACTGAGTTCCTCTGTGCCAGTCTTTTCTCAGATTTGACTTTTAGGACTCACCTGGATTCCAATCAAAATTCCTTCCTTAGGAAATGTAAACCCAGTGGCAAGCATAGCCTTCTGGAAGGCAGAATACACATCCTCCCCAAAGCATGCGACCTGGCAAAGAAACAAAGAGGGCAGCATGAGGGGAAAAACCCAAACCAACCCAAACCCCCTGCTTTAAAAAGAAACAGGATGAATTCTTTAAATAGGCTCTTTTGACTGCTCCATGTAAAATCAGACAGCTTTTGTATGGAGCCTGCAGGGGGTGGGGGGATCAGAAAATCACTGCAGACAAATCTCGTCATTTTAATGAAGCAATAATGAAGGAATCAGCAACGCTTAGTTTCAAACAGCACACCAAGGAGTAACAACAATTGATTCTGCTGAGTTATGGGAATGCTGTACACAGCCTCTGTTTCGATCTTTGGGAGTGCACTGCAAATTGTTGAATGTTACATAATGCTAAACCAGCAGTGAGTGTTCTGCAGGCAGGCACGGTGCGCCGTGGGCACGCTGAGAATGGGGGTAAGGCAGCGCTGGTGCTGCCAGGTACTTCTGGCCTTTGTTGTGAGTAAACCACCTTATAAAAGGATATCTTTTCTGTTTAAAGTCCACAGATGTATGAAATCCAAGTAAAATCACAGACTGGTTTGTTTTGGAAGGTGCCTCAAAGCTCACCAAGCTCCAACCCCCTGCCACAGGCAAGGACCCCTTCCACTGGAGCAGGGTGCTCCAAGCCCCTGTGTCCAACCTGGCCTTGAACATTGCCAGGGATGGGGCAGCCACAGCTTCTCTGGGCACCCTGTGCCAGCGCCTCAGCACCCTCACAGGGAAGAGCTTCTGCCTAAGAGCTCAGCTCAGTCTCCCCTGTTCTGGCAGGTGCAAGCCATTCCCCCTTGCCCTGTTGCTACATGTCCTTGTAAAAAGTCCCTCTCCAGTTTCCTTGTAGGCCCCCTGTAGGCCCTGGACGAAAAGAACAAAGCAATCATGCTGTATCATAGTAATTTACTTTATATAAACTAAACCCTGATATAGAAATCAATACAACTAATTTAGCAGTTCGCCATCATTCAGAACTGCCTGTGGAGCCCAGTTGCTCACAGGTGGTAATGATCTTCTGAAGGAACTAAAGTGTGTTCCTTACTAAGCTTTGGGATTCTGATGACAAAGAGAGGAATGCACAAATGTTTGTGAAAGTTAAAAATGACAAAAGGAAAACAAAACAAAAACCCAACCAAACCCATCCTTGCTTTTTCTGACCAGTTACACGCGTGTTGAAAACCAGAAGCAGAAACTGCCACAGATTTCTCTCTCTGAAATAACAAATCTACACACAGAGATGGGATAAAGGGGCTGATGAAGAACTGCTGTTCCATTCTCCTCTTATGGTCCTTCCCATCACAAAGTGAGCCCTCACATTCATGGGCTGTTACCATGGGGAGCAGAAACCAGTATTTCATGGTGTGAGAACAATAATTGATGATTTGCAGATTTTGTGTGTTAATAAAAGAGCAATGAAACAAACAAACATCCCACTAGGGAATCACAGGCTGGTTTGGGCTGGAAGGGACCTTAAAGCTCATCTAGTTCAAATCCACTGCCATGGGCAGGAACACCTTCCACTAGAGCAGGGTGCTCAAATAATGACAACTAGTATGTCAGCTTTCCTCTAAACACTCATCCTTGAGTATCCAGGCTGTCCTGCAGTGCATCTGACTGAGGGATTACATGTGCCCTGGACTGCAGGGCAGTAGACAGCCTTGTAAGGCTTGGAGCAGGGGTTTCCGGCCTGCCAGGACAGGTTTATCACAGTGTGGTCAAACCAGCCACAATACAGCAAGGGACTCCCAGCACTGTGTCTTCTACTGTTGTGGGAACCATGACTTCCAGCAAAATACATCTCTGACAGACAAATGTGACAAATCCAAGCCCAAACCAAGCCGTGTGTGTGTGTGAAGAAAGTCTTTGAGGAATAATTGAGCATTTTACCCAAAGCAAGCTATTATCCTTACTTTACTCATAAGAAAGACTTTCATAACTGTCACATTTTATGGCATTTGTGAATATGGATCTTTCCAACTCATAAAAGTTAATAATCCCTTCTTTATGGCCAAGGTAATCGCTAACTCCATATAAAGCTCAGAAAAATAATTCTTGCCCTTAGTTATATTTTTATTCTTTTTGTCTTTTTTTTTTGTGGGGGGGAGGGATGTCTCTGTAGTCAATTTGGTTCTGAAAATAAGGAAGTCATGAAGTCACTTGGCTTTTATGTGCCCATTAACTACACTGAAAAGAAATCTCTAATACTGATTTCCTACACATTCTGAAGAGTAAAATAAAGTCATTCTAGAGAGATATAGAAAACCTATAGCTGTTCTTACCTTGTATCTGGGTATGCTTTTTCATACAGAAATGATAAGGCTTTCCTAATGAAAGCAGCTCATGTAGACATACCCAAGCTCACATCAAATGGAGCAGCCCAGGCTCTGCCGCCTGCCTAGCTATGGTAGAGCACAGTTAAGTCTATCTAATTGCTTCAGCATTTAATCACTTCCCAAGTGGGCTTTCTAGCCCAGAACAAGTTTCTTGCTACTTCAACTCTTCTCTAGAAGTAACAGAACAAGCAAGTCTAAAGATAGCTTGGGTCTATCTACAGGAACTATTGACAGCTCACAATATCTCACAAAAAAAACCTTTTTGTTCTACATGAGTTAATATCTCTTCAACTGACATAGATGGAAACCTGTACCCCTTGAGGGGTGAGAGCCCCCATCACTGCTGAGCTTACACAGGATGAGGAGCAGCTTTTATGCCTTCACAGTGTGCCAAGTGTACACCAGAGACACATGTCAGAAGCAACTCACAGCCCTGCTATACAAAGAGTGGGTAAAATAGCCCAATCTCCCCCCATCCTACTGACAGCCAGTACTGCAGCCATCACATTTTATTCACTCTTCCTTGCACCTAGGGACATGCCTTGATGGTTACCAGGCAACACGAAAAAAATATCACCACACGTATATGTTGCCTTTAAGTAACCAGCACATTCCAAGCCCAAACGCTCAGACCTGGAGTCTTGATACTGCTCTTCTGGTATGTGTCAATGGAGGGATTTGAAAGCTGTAAGCATTTGTCTTTCTAGAAACAGATGATTCATAAAACAGGCTGACCCACCAAGAACCTCCCAGAACCCAACAGCTCTCAGATAAACTCATTACAGGCTGTCACACCGACATGCAGGTAAAGAGGGCCATCCAGTGGCTAAATAAACTGGGTTTTCCAGAAGAATGTGTTTTTACAGCTATGAAAGATGCTTTCAATTTTCTGAAGAAGCTACACATGCCATCATGATTCAGGCAGTAATAAGATCAGTTTCAAAGATTCATGATGTTTAAAGTCCCTTGGTTTAAGAAAAAATAGCAAATCAGAAGATACCTCCCCAGTAGAGGCCATTTCACATCGGAGAACAGGGTCAGCAGCTCTCAGCCGGGACCAAGAAAACATTGGAGCCTGGTGAAAGGAAGAGGGGGGAGAGAGGAAGAGAATGAAAATTTAATGGCTCATTTAAAAATACAAAAATCCAGCTACACTTGGAAATGACAGAAAGAGACAGGCATGAATCAATCAGCAAAACAGCACTGGTCACGGCTGGTAAGCAGCTGAGCACTTGGCAAATGAGCTCCCCCAGCATCTTGATGATGGGCTGGAACAAATAAACATGTCTTTCACCAATACATCATCCTTCTAACTCTTGCAGTCCTGCTCACACTCTGATGGCTGATTTCTAATCTGTGGTAGCCCACTATCACTACCATTTTTAGGACATGTTTTGAAGCAGAACATCCACGCAGAATACATGCCGTATAAAAGGCTTTGTAGGGAAGTATTCAGAATATAGTCGGGTTTTCCACTCTGTAGCCAACATTCCCTGGAGAGGCAAAACTCTTGACTGTTAAACTAACCACAGTGCAGAAGCCTTAGGTCTAAATACTAGACATTTATGAAAATAAATAAGATTCACAAAAATGAAAAGGTCTCAGTCTACAATTTAAGATAAAACATATCTGCTGTGTCAAAATCAAATGTAAAGCTATTTCTAGACTGAGTGGCTTGGCAATAACCTAAGCTGGCTTGGGCCACAGATTTGGCTCACATTTTAATAGGTCCGAGTCTTTTATTAGTAGAAGAATGTTAGGGGCTTTCTATGTCCTCAATTTTCACTTGATATGGAAGATATTAAAGCTTCAAAGTGTTTGTAGAAACAATTCTCATTATCCATCGTATTTTCTGCTCTGCTGTTCTAGACTTTTAAGGTTATGAACCTCAATTAGTCTTTTTCTTCCACTAAGTATTCAAACCCAGCTTCAGTATACATTGGTACCTCGGGTGCTATATAAGCTTAGTAATTATGAAAAGTAAAACCTTAGCTGAAATTAAAGGACCTGAAATTAAAAGACTCACTCCCATTTTAACTGGTGGTGTATATAAAGGGGATTCCATGTATTCAACAGGCCATGTCCTGGATCCTGAAGATAAAATCAGAGGGCCACTCAAAACACATGTCCATGCATATATCAGATAATATTATGAAACAGCCTGAACTTAAATGTTCAATTCTGCAAGTGCATATTCATTATGTAGTTCATAAACATGATTCAGAGTAGGTGAGGAGTAAGAGATAAAAGAAGATTGATTTTGTTAATAATCACTTGCTAATTTCCCTTTGAGTTGTCTCTAAAGTTTCCAACATACATTACCTTCATACAAACTACAGAAGGTCAATTTGGCCTTTGGCCAATGAGTAAATTAATCTTTCTGGGCATTAAAGTACTAATTGTCTATTAATGCTCTGTTGTGGGGTTTTCTTGGTGTTCTTTTGGAAACCATACCTTAATCCCAACATATTTGGATGGAATAATGGGATGTTCCAAAGTGGGGAGGGATGACTCGTCAATCTCTTTTCCAATCATCACTTTTGTGGCCACATCAATGAAGTCCACACCCAGAGCCTTCGATACAAAAGGGAAGGAACGTGAAGCCCGCAAGTTGCACTCTATCACCTGATGGGATTAAAAAGGAGAAATGCCAGGGTGAGACACTGTGCAGTGAGGAAATAGATTGATTCATATTTCTGGAAATCAGTCCTTACTCCTCGTAGTAGAGATGCTCATCAGATTACACATAAAAGACACAGAAACTGAATTACAAACAGCAGTGAGGGATGGGTAGTGCCCAGCTTGAGATACAAGGAGCCTGATGTTCTGGCAACTGAGTTTCATCTCTGTTGTCTGAAAATTGGAACTGAGAGTAATCCAAAATTCACTTTGGAAAATGTGTTGCACTATACCCTCAGGTAATGCGCAAGATGCATGGAAACTTATGGACAGGCATTAGGTACAGCCTTTAGAAGCCCACTTTGTACCTCTTCCATGGTAATGGCACTTCAGGAATGACAAGAATCCTTACCAATGTGCCTCATCTACACGCAGAAGTCATTCAGTGACCCAAGCAAGAAACAAAGAAGGTCTGTATCCTGCTGAGAAGTGCACCATGGAATTGTTAGCAAAAGAGGAATCCCTGTGAGTGAGAATGAAGGGAGAATGAAGGATGGCAAGAATAGGTAAGTTAAGACAGAATGGCAAGCCCAGCTGAGGGAAAGTAGGGAAGGAAATACTCCAGCCTGGTCCTCTGTAGAGTTTCTGAATAATTACGTGTGAAACAGAATCAAGGTGAAGAATGGCAAGTACATTTTTCTCAAGTAATAGCTCACACAGGATCTTTCACCAATAACGCATCTCTTCTATACCACACATCAGGTTTTCTTTCCATTCACCACTTCCTCAGTCATAACTCTGCTTACACTCCTCTGATCTTCTTCCACTAACAACAGAAAGCCAGCTGTTACTCATGAAGGGTCAGAGGGCTGTGCTTCTGTTGGTGACAGCTACTAGGACCATGAAATTTAGATAACCATCTTAATGGCTTATGTTAAAGGCTTAAACACTTAGATTTTCTTGCTTTATTTCCAATGCTATGGGAGGCTTATTTTAATGATCAAATAGCTAAAACGAGAGAGGATATCAGAGATCTAAAAGCAATGATCTTCAGTGCATAGATGAGGCACAGGTCCCAGTGCTGTCCATCATATTCAAACCTGATAATTTTGGGAAGGACAACACCCCACAGTGAAACAAAGCCAGGGCTGCCAACATCAGACTCACTTCACCCTCAATGCTCTCCCCTATGTAGACAGGGAGAGCTGTGTGACTAGGTGAGCCACACATCTTCAAACAAGACAGTCAAAAACCCACAGCTGCTGCTGCCACAGTGTTTCCATGGCAGGAGCCATGCACCTAATCAGCCATAGCAGAGCCTGGCTTCCTCCAACAGCCACAAGGACTCTTACCAGCACATCACTGCCTCGCACCAAGAACTGAATGTTGAATGGACCAGAGATGGCAAAGGCATTCGCAATCTTTTTTGTAGCAGCTTTTACCTATAAACATAAATAAAAATGTGTATAGAACCATAGAATCATAGAATAGTTAGGGCTGGAAAGGACCTTAAGATCATCCAGTTCCAACCTCCCTGCCATAAGCAGGGACACCTCACACTAAACCATGGCACCCAATGCTTCATCCAACCTGGCCTTGAACATTGCCAGGGATGGAGCACTCACAACCTCCCTGGCCAACCCACTCCAGCATCTCACCACCCTCACAGGAAAGAATTTCTTCCTTAGATCCAATCTAAACCTCCCCTGTTTAAGTTTGAACCTGTTCCCCCTTGTCCTGTCACTACAGTCCCTAATGAAGAGCCCCTCCCCAGCATCCCTATAGGCCCCTTCAGATACTGGAAGGCTGTTATGAGGTCTCCACGCAGCCTTCTCTTCCCCAGGCTGAACAGCCCCAACTCTTTCAGCCTGTCCTCTTATGGGAGATGCTCCAGTCCCCTGATCAACTTCATGGCCCTCCTCTGGACTTGTTCCAACAGCTCCATGTCCGTATACATAATAAATAAATCAATCCCATAAAATAGACAGAATCATGTCAAAAAATCACTTCACACCAGGATCCCTTTAAAGGTTGTATCTCTCTGCTCCAGCATATTTTTTCTCTCTACCCTCATTCTGGCACCTTTCATTTAGAAAATGCATTTTGACAACTAATTCTGTATCACTATGTTTATTCTTGAAGAGGAAAAAAGTCAATGTTAGGTGAAATTCATTCATCCTGATATCCTTTGTGGAAAAGCAGGCAGCTAGAAAGTCATACACCTGATCTGATCATTTAAGGACTGTGGGAGAAGAGGAAGTGGAAAGTGAACTGTGGCATATAAATGAATGAGACAGTGAGTCTGAAAGTGTGTATGTCTAATGCTTAAAGGATGATCCTGTGTACAGTATAGCCAAACACAGGGAGCACACTGACATCCTACACTTGCACCTATTGCACTGGCCTTTAAAACAACACCAGTGATTTATTTTCTCTGTTGGTGACTGGGTTCTCCCAAGCAAAAGGGGAAAGCAGCTTCAAACTCTGATTTTCTTCTCTCTTTTCAGTGCTACTGCAATGCTTACCTTCTCTAAGGCTCCCTGGCTAATAGTCTGTGTGGGTAACATGAGCGTGGCATCTCCAGAGTGAACACCTGCATCTTCCACATGCTCTGAAATAGCATGTGAAATAACCTGCAGACAGTAACAAGACAGCAGTTAGGCACCTCACCCTCTCCCATGAACTGTTTCCCCATCTCCAGCTGAGTCTCCTGAACAGAGCTGTATCCAAAAGAGAATACAAATGGGACTGGGGGAAGGAATTTCCCAATATTTTAGGCCTGAAGCAGACAGAAGACATAGGAAACAGGGGGATGATATTAGCATCTCTGGCTAAACAAACTGCAAACATGAGAAAACCTACCATGGTCTAGAGTTCCTAAAGTTACCTTCCTCTCTAACACACTGTGGCAATATCATAACACATGCTGATACAATCCCCACAAAAGTAATCTGGGAAGCCAGTGATTTGTCAATCCAGTACAAATTATGTTCTAAAGGATTCCTTCAAATGGTTCACACACACACACCCCATTTAGATGTATACAAAATGGTAGGTAGAGCTTTCCTAGCATGATGGTTTTGAACCTAAGATGAATTCATCTTTGCTCATTTCTCTGCTCTTCTCAGCATGACTCCATGGCTGTAGAGTGAATCACTGAAAGCACACATTTTCACAAATCTCTGATCCTGAAAAACAAGCTTAATATTAAAGAAAAGCAAAGTTCTTACTTTTCCTGCCTTAGCTACAGCATCCATTTCCACCTCACGGGCATCTTCAATGAATTTTGTGAGCACCACGGGGTGATCCTGTCATCAAGACAAGATAAAAGAAGGCAGTTTTTATTTGAGAGGATCGGGGGACCATCCAAGTGCTCCACTGTTCATTACCAGAAAACCTTTGGAAGCAGAATCGCACAAGACCAATCTATTAAAATCTTTATTTCCACAGATAAGTGAACTTTGCAAAGAAATAATGGCGGGGAACTCGTGATTTCCCCAAAGCCACTGATGAATTAGTTGGAGTTCTCCATAACGTCACAATAACATGGAAATTTGGGACAAAAGCCACAAAGAGCTTTCAGGTGAGATCATGACAGAAAGAAGGGAGTGGGACATGGGCACGGATCCAGCGGTCCTTACCTCCATGATCTTCAACTCTTCCTCCCTCTGAGCCTCCCAGCACCTCCCTGTACATAACTGCTTCATAAAGTAATTGATTCTTAGCAGACTTAATGACTTTGAGTAGTGTTTACTACTTTAAAGAGGCTTTTTAGGCAACTGATCCATTCCTTTCTCATTTCTCTGCCTGGTTTCCTAAGTCTCCCAGGGAGAGAGTTGCCCTACTTGTAGCTGGCCATGAGCAACCTGTCCCGATTCCCAGTAGGTTCCCTGGTATACACTGTTTTCCTTCCTCTTCTTCCTGCTTATTCCTGGGATGCTAGCACACGCTTCGCACTCTCCCCTAGTGCTTTCTCCTTCCAGACACTGGCTCCAACAGACAGTTAAAAATCTAATCTACATTCTTCCTGGCCAGCTTTATGTCTCAACATTTTACCTGTCCCAGCCACTATTAACTGCCTGCTATTTATTAGAGAATAAAATGGACTAAATGACAGTCTGTGCATGCTCAAAAGGCTCCTCTTGAAAAAAAACAGAGCAACTCCAAAAGTTACAAGACAATTCCTTACATTTATCAGTGCAAGGGTAAATCCACAGGCAAGGACAATGCCACAGCTTCATAAATTCAGAGGCTTGTGTCCTGTAACTCTCTGTCTTGCTGCAGTTTTCCACCAGAAGATTTTATATGTCCATAGAACTTCGCTTTACTCCAGTGTGTCTCAACTCACACAAGAGGTTTTGAACAATGACTGCCAACATAAATGCCATAATGACACAAAAGTAACAGCAAAGTAGCTAAAACAACAGACCACTGCTGGTCAGGCACTTCATCTGGAGACACTCAGTTGGATGGTGCACAACCAGGGGAAGCTTTGTAAGCAGAAAAACGAAGCCAGTGTCCCACAAACTGAACATGTACTTAGGTTTAGTTGTATGCTCACAGCTAACAATAGCGGGACCACTCACAGGTCGTAAACCCTTGATGAGACTAAAAATCCTCCCTAATTTAGAAGCAGAAGACAGTACTTTTGTTCTGGTTTGCCTTCTGCTAGCTTAGCTTCAACTATACGATAGTTTCTGTTAATGTGAAATACTGGATGAAAAAAGAAGTCTTTCCATAGCAGTTTGACTACACTAGCAAAAATTGGGTGTGAAAATCTACTGTAAGTCTCTGCAGGAACAGGGCTAGAGCATCTGAAGACTCATGGTGTGAAACCACTCATGTCTGCAGCAAGCGTCAGTGCCTTGTTTGTATGGCAGAACTGGACACAAGCATCCCATGGGAACAGTCACTCTCTCCCCTAGGAATACCTCATGTATTAACTTCTGCTCCCAGCAGGGCCTCCTGTACCACGGATGAAACACCTCAGCAATGTAGAACAACACTGCCAAATTCAAGTCAATCAAGCTGTGACAAGTTAAGCTGTCAAAGGGTCATTTCCCTGGTCCTATAGGATATCCGTGGCCATCACAAAGCCATCCAGCAGCACAGAAAGTCTGCTTCTGTGTATGTGTTTGGAAACACAAAGCAAAGTACTTAAAGTACAGAAGGAAACAAGGTGCTTTGAGAGGCTGAGCACTGCTAAGAATCCGGTTTCCACCAGTGGCTGACCCTGTAGGCTTTTGAGAATTAGAATTCCTTCTGATGGAAGCAACAGTGATACCCTCCTGCTTTCAAAATCCCTTTAAAGTTGTTCAAAGATGGTGATGAGTGGTCTGCTTGCTTCCACACTTACCTATCCTTCAGGATACTATCGCTTTGCAAAGTCTCTCTCTTTCATTCCATCTCTTCTTGCAGAAATGCTACTTCATACACTCAAAAACCACACAGTTTTGTTCTTGTTCAAGCTTTAATCACCTAAGAAATCCCCTGAATAAGCAGTAATACGTCTGGCTTCCATAGCCAATTGTGTTTTAAGAGAGTTCATCTTTGACCTACTCATTTTTAGCTCCAAGAGTCCTGTGACAGCAGTGCTTATGGTGCTACGGTGCTGTTCTGAACTGTTGAAAGGCGAGACTGTTGAATTCTGTATGGTCTTCATTCAACCTCAAGTGTTTAACTTTCTTCTCCTGCCATATTCTCATCTCCCCAAACATCCCTTGTACAATAACACTGATAGAGGGTATAGAAGGTGTTCAGGGTTTGAGTTGTTCACTACATTCTGAGGCATTTATGGCTTTTGGAAATTACTTAGATTTTTCTTTTCTAAATTTCAGTGTATTAAACCAACTCCTTCCCTTTGCTAGGAAAAAAAGGACCCTTAAAAATCCCCAAATTAGCTTTAGAAAAACATTTCAAATGGAAACCAGAGCTTTCATCTTGTGCATTGTGTACTCTGCAGATCAATAATCCCACTGGATTAACAGCAAGCAGGCAGCAGTGCTGCTTTTGTATCAGAGGCAAACGGTTCTCAGCACATGGTTTGGAGAGTTAAAGGTCACAGCAAAAGCATGCAAATGTTGCTGCATTTAAAAAGGTTAAAAAATTAAAAGTCATTGGTGAGATTGGTGACAGAGAAGATGCTGGGATGAAGTTTGAAGTTGGTCAAAGAAGCCAGGCAAAACAGTTCAGAAAGTGAGTGAAAGATGCTGTGAGTTCTGTGCTGGCTGGCAGAACCTACTACTAGTGAGCTTGCATGGGGTAGTAAGGGCGCCAGTCAGCTACCCTACATCTACTTACATAATTAACTGCTCAGAAATTGATGCCTGGGTACAAGAGCTGACTTCCATCTCTGCTCCATGTGGGCATCCCAGTGGTATCAGTTAAGGATGCTTGCACAGGCTCCCATGGTCTGCCTGTTAGAGGAGTCAAACTCTACTTTCACTGCCTCCTCACCAAACAAGGAAGGGAAAGGGTGAGGAAGACACAACATAGAAACAGAGAGATGGAAAACACAGCAGATATGAAACAAATACAGCAAATAAAAAATGCAATAGCAGCACAAAGACTGGTACCTGAGAGACTCTGGCAGCTTCTGCTAAGAACTTCTTCATTTCCTCTTCAGTGAATACAACATTCATTGCGGATCCACTGTGCGAATGGCAAAGAAAAGAGATCAGCTTCCATTGTGACTTTGAGGGAGATGATCAGTGTGTTAGACACCACAGCATGGGGTTGCCAACTCCCTTTGTATGACAGATTAGCCAAGCAAGCTCCTGACTTGTGACTTGCTCCACTCTTAACTGAAAGAAAGGCAGAGCTGATACCTAATGAACCTCCAGTGAGTGATTCAGGACCCTTTGAAATAGGTGTGACAGTGGTCATTTCTACCACTGATGCTCAGCTTCCTCTTTCCTTTGATGGGCGAACCCACAGAGGCTGCACAGAAAAGAACAGGAAGGATCTGTCCTACCAAAATCAGTCACTTCAGCCTACGATAAACAGCCACAAGTACCTGTGTGATTATAGTTACCTAACTACCTCTTCAGCTGATGTAAATCGATAGTGTCCAATTAAATCCAAGGACCTATGTCAATAGCACCACTAAGGAAGCAAGCTGGTACACACAGTAAATAACTAGTGGGAATGATGCATTTAGTTTTCCAAGGCAACTGGCAAATATTTAAGGCTATATCTATTCAAAGTATGATGAAGTCTAGCTGTGGACCTGCTGCTGTTCTGCAAAAAGAGGCCAAGCAGTGTGGTGTGCCAGAGCTTTTCACTTTCTGTTTCCTCCAGTTTTACATCCTCCAGTTCCATCTTTCTCCCTCAAGTCACCCTAACCTGCAAACACCCTTTAGCAAACACATAGAAAAGGCCTATACTGGGTTTAACACAGATGGAAACAGCAGGCTAAAAGAAGTGTTCCCTAAAAACCTGAGGAATTACATCAGGAGCTGTTTCTAACTTCTCCCCTTTATATGAGTGCTGGTTTTTGGCTTTGCTTCACAACCCCACTGCAAGCTTGAGCAACTGGACAGAAAAAATCACATTCAGCAGTCTCTTCTAAAGGGTATTTCCTTGAGGGCTGAACATCCAATAAATCCTTCTCCTTTTTGTCTTTTTAAATACAAAGGTGTTGTGGGTTTTGTTTTTTCTCCCCTGGAAATGGATAGTGCCTCTCCATTTTGATACGCGTCTCTTTCTCATGCAGAAAGGATCCTGTCTCCAATTTATTTTCACTTGTAAAGTGTGCCCAGCAAACTGTCTCTCTGTGCCTCGTCATCCAGCTCTGCAGAAACTCCTCACAGAGAAGAGTGATCACTCAGAAGGCGCGAGTTTGCTGTGGGTACGCGCTGCTGTAACGCCTTCAGAAAGTCAAGCTGTTGGAAATGTGTGGCTCTGCACAATGCCTATTTAATGAGGAGCAGCTGCCACAATGTGGGGACATAAAACATGCCTGTAAGCAGAGAAGCTTGGCAAATAAGAAGCTGAATTCAAAAGATGTGCTGTCATACTCTGCAAACAGATGCCAACTCCACTAAATGGCCTCAGCATGTTCCCTTCTGGTTTTCCTGGTGGCAAACAATCTTCTGGCTCAATTGTACAGGTAGCAGTCTCAGGAACCTTAAGTAACATCATAAATGGTTTGTGGGTTTAACCTTGAGGTATGGAAAAGATAATGCCGCTAAACAGACATTCTTACACTTATGTTCTATTTTTGATCTGTGCCTGATGAACATAAGGGATCCACTGGCTTTCTGGATTGGTTAATGCAGTTGCCCCACCTGTTAAGATGGTGGCACATGCATTAAGACTTCTGACACATGCACCTAGCACAGCATTTTCCATACATCCCCTGAAATTACTCTCCATTGTCTCAAAGTAGTTGTGGTAGTTCATACCCCAAAACTGATGAGCTCTGATGGTTAAGCCTCACCTCAGAACATAGGAAGGCCTCAGCAAACATGGGTAACTCACAGAGCTTGCAAATTCAACTGCATCTCTCTAGAAGAAAGGGAGGAAAAGAGTTCTGTGAGCAAGAAGATATTTTGAAGTCATTCCAAAATTTCACCTCTAGCCGCATTTGCACTTTATCGGCCATTAAGACTTGGGGAGTGAGGGAGAAAATCAGGGACTACAACCAGGGCTGAACGTAATACATCACTTCTTAGTTCCAGAGTTGTCATCTTCAGATCCTCCCTGTCCACAGAGCTTCACCAGGAAAAAAGAGCAGTGCTGACACATTTCTAATCCTTTGCCATGTCCACCTCCTAGAACAGTTTTCGAGGCCAGTCGGATAAACTAGAGTAGCCTGAGAGTAGTGCTGACTTCTGCTGGCTTTATAACCCATGTTGAGTAAAGGTGATTTAAAGACACTTCCTGTCCAATTTCCATCCCACTCTCAGAGATGCTATAGCATCACTTTACAAGTTCCTCACCATCAGCAGTAAAAAGCTGTCAAACGTATTTGGAATCTTGAAACGCATCAGTAAGTTGGTCCACCCTGAGCAGATATTCATAACAAGCCCCACTGCTTCATTGTTTCCCAGATGCATATCCCAACTTACCAGTGTGCTGACTGCCTTCCAGGGAGCCTGGGCCACATGCAGCTCATCCAGAACAGCTGAAAATACAGAGCGATCTTCTGCCTGGTCAATTTGCAAAGGATTTGTGCCAAGGATCTTCACTCCGCTCTGGTGCAGTGGAACTGCCAAGTTATTGGGAATCTGCCCTCCTACAGAAATAATGCAACCACCGCATCCCTGTTGGCAGACAGAAAGGGGCAGTCACGTCCAAGTTAGCTTAACACTAAGAGCTGCTATAACTAGGAATCCAAGATTTAGATTATATCACTTTTCAGGTTGCTATGAGCAAAGGCAGATCATAATTGTGCCGACCCAGAGGCTACAAAGCGTGATTCAGAGTGCGTAGCCTCTCTAAAACAGCAATATCCTCCTTGATATCACTCAAAACCCAGCAGTAACTTGAGGTCAAATTCCCCAGGAAACCAAGGAAAACTGTAGTGTTCACAAGCCTTTTGACACCAAACCATGACTTTATAACTTCTGCTATAGCCACGGACTTACCTTCTTTTCATGTCATGCTTAGGTGCTGCTGCTTTCCCAGCATTGATCTGACATATACTCCCTTGCTTCACACAGAAAGGGTCCTGTGCTATGAAAGTGTGACACCCTACAATGAAACTCAAAACTCTGCTCGGTGGGGTCAGGTCTCCTTTCTGTGTTCTCCTACACATGTGAACATGGGGACCATCAGGTCTGAGCTCACTTCCACTCGCCTGCTGCCACCTTTGAACCCAGCAGCATGAACAGGTTGCTTTAGATTCCCTTTCTTTCTCAGTCAAGCTCTTATAAGAAAACAGCCTCTCCCATGCTCATGGTCAGAAACATCCAGAGTAACAGACATGCATCCAAAGTCTTTTTTCCCCTACAGACTTGCAAGGCAGTAACCTCCAGCAGAGAGGCAATGGGAAACAACTGGATCTCCATTGCTTTTCTGCCAGCACTGTACTTTGCTCAGCAATCAACTTTCCGTAGCCCCAGAAGCCAGTCTTTAAGGAGTGCTCACTGCTGACCCCTTGCTGGCCTGTACAAACCAAGAGTCTGCTTCAATAGAGCCCAATCCACCGGCCAGCCTGTGATGGTGAATTACTCTGGACACACTTAGCCTCTTTTTTTAATTCAATCACATTACTCCCAGCTAGCTCCTCATTTCTGGTAGCACACTCACTAGTAACAATATTTCAGCCAAACTACCATATATGTTCTTTTCCACTATTTGCAAGCACTTCAATTCCAGAACTGAATGAAGCAGGCCAAGAGGCACAGCATCCTTCAGCCATGGATGGCACATTTCATGCCTGTCAATGGGTAAGCACATTTTAAGGGAGGAGATAATAAGCAGCAAATAACATGAGCCAGGTAAGCTTGCTTACAAATACAACCATTTCTTCAGGGCAAATATGGGCATTTCAGTTTTACATAGAACCCTAATGCTTTCAAGTACAACTTAGTCTGGTGTGAAATCTTTCAATAGTAAAAAAAAGCCTTAGAGTACCTGCAACAATGATGTGGCCCTGAGTTACATTTAGATTGCATAATAACTGAGGGTAATTCAATAACAGGCATTTTGCTTCCAAATTAAAGCTGGTGAAACTTTGCCCAAAGGAGAACCAGGCCCACAGGACAACTGCAGTGAAAAAACTCTTTGGAACCAAATGTATTTTGTACAGTCTTTAAGGAAACACCTTTAGCAAATGAGAAACATAAATGAAGTGATCCATGGCTTGGCTCTAGCTCCTACAGTACAGTGTTCTTTTAATTAACAAGTGTGTTTTTCCTGAAGATGGTTTGCCCCACTGGCCTTCCTGGAAGAGGAACTTCTTAATGAGGGATTGAAAGGGATATAAAGTGGCAGATCCGTAAGCTGAGAGCAGGATGGACTAGAAGTGACTGAGAACAACCAGATAATAAGCGCTACTACAAACCCTGCTCAACTTTAATGTGGTTAATTTCCTACCATAATAAAACTCCACTAAAAAAGTCTGGCATTTAAGCAGCATTTATTATCCCAAGGTCTGCAAGATCACTATTTGCTTTACATGCTTATATACAGTGCTGGAGACAGTTTCTTTTCCTTTTCGGTGTGCAGTCACTTATGGGAACACATGCTGCTGCCAGCCAACAGTGGCCACCTGAAAGAGCTTAGGACAGGGAGTAGTAGAGGGTGGAGCAAGGACAGAGGCTCTTTTGGCCCCACATGGGGTTGTCTGATAACATCAGAGCTTGCTATCTCCAACTCACAAGAAAAATCTGTTCCTCACTGCTTCCAGACCCATCCAAAGTACAGTACTTATCTCTGGTCCCTGGGCCCCTTATCATCCCACGTAGACAAGAACCAGACAGTGAATAAGCAAACCCCCTTCTTACAGCTTGGAATGGTTTCTGTTTGATAACAAGTCAACCTAGCTTTTCTGCCAAGGTCAACCAACATCTTAATTTATCCTCAACACACTGGAAATGTGAAATTCCCAGCTAGCAGCTTCTCTTCAGCTGCTGCTTATTTCTTCCTTTAAAACAATTCAAGTCACTGAGCCTCTAAACTCCAAATAGTGCCTACATCCAAGTTGGAATGGCACTGGGGACTCCAGCCCCAAGGAGGAAGAGGAGATGGCTTATTCAAGCAGATAGCAAAGAATCATATACTCATTTTTACTCCAAAAGACCCATAAATTGAGACCCAGCTGCTGCTTCCATCTTCCTTTAAAACTCCACTGTTATTTCCCAAAGTATACTCTCACATGAAGAGCAGCCCCCTGCCCTGCAACAGGACTGCTCCACTGAGGAACGTGGACACGGGCAGAAACAGACTTCACTGCATACCACGCTGTCATCAGCCATACTTTATTTATAAAGAAAATTAATAATATCTTTGCCATTAGATACCTTTAAGATATATGCTATACATAATCTCGGGGAAGAAGCCTGGAGAAAATTATTTTCCCCTTTATAACAAAAATCAGTCTTTTTATTACTACCTTGCTTTTATGTCATTAGTAATACAGTTGGGTTTTCTTTTTCCCCGAGTTTGAAAACAAATTATACCATTAAAATTGTACCTAAGAGCCTCCTTTAGTTTTATGAATTGTTTCAGAATGATCCTAGAAACTGAGAAGGAATCAGAAGAGGCCCTCAAGCAGATAGATATTAAAATAAAAAGGGAACATCCCTGGAAACAGAGAGCCAATAAATCTGAGGGCAGGATGAGTTTTTTTCCTTAAGTTATTGTCTTCATAGACTGCCACTTAACATTGCACATTGACAGTAAATTAAACTTCCCTCCAAAGCAGGGCTCTGCTGTCCCCAGTGAGTCACAGGAGCTGCGAATGTCAACTGGAGGGGGAGAAGTAAAAGGAAGACACAAGAGAGAGAAAGAGGAGGGATGGCTGAGTACATCCCTGGGGTAGGACTACATCTAGGTGTGAAGCTACCTCTTGGAGGTGGCTGGATCCTGCCTACTGTCCTGGTGGTTACCTTGCTCCCCAGTTGAGTTCATTTGTCTAATCAGAAAAATTGGGACAAGTCTATTTATTTGAGGTAAATAGTCACCAAAGGTTTGCTGCTAATCCTCAAAATATTTAGGGAGCTGATGTATCTGCTGCATGGAGGGAAAAGGGGAGCACTGTGTGCAGTCCTGATGTCCCCAGCAGAAGAAGGACATGGAGCTGTTGGAACAAGTCCAGAGGATCATCAGGGGCTGAAGCACCTCCCATATTAAGACACGCTGAGAACACTGGGGCTGTTCAGCCTGGAGAAGAGAAGCTGTGTGGAGACCTCAGAGCAGCTTCCAATGTCTGAAGGAGGCTACAAGGTTGCTGGTGAGGGACCTTCATCGGGGACTGCAGTGACAGGACAAGGGGTAACGGGTTCAAACTAAAACAGGGGAGGTTTAGATTAGATGTTAGGCAGAAGCTCGTCCCTGTGAGGGTGCTGAGGCGCTGGCACAGGGTGCCCAGAGAAGCTGTGGCTGCCCCATCCCTGGCAGTGTTCAAGGCCAGGCTGGACAGGGCTTGGAGCACCCTGCTCCAGTTGATCATGGCAGGGGGCTGCAATCAGATGATCTTGAGGTCCCTTCTAACCCAAACCACTCTGTGGTTCTATAATTCTATTCTATGGTGATGGTTTTACCTATGCTTTGCCAATGATCCAGGACTTTCCAGAGTATTTATCTCTCTTCACTGTAGACTGGAACACCAGAGGAGGCTAATGAGCAGGACTGTTTAACAGCTCAGTTTGAAATCATGGCATTATTCATGCTTTGTCTATGAAGCTGGGAGAGATGGTTATTTGCAGGATTGGTGAGGAGTCTCAGAATTGCATCCTGACTTTTTAACTTGATCGTTTCCTTAGGGACTGGCTTCCAACTGCATTTGCCTGAGGGAGTATTCTGTTAACAAGATATTAGCATTTGGCTCACTCATAGCAAATAATATATTTTAGACTACACTGCTGGAGGTCTGGAGCCTGTCCCCACGTCTGCCTATGTCCTTTTACATGACTGTGTGCAGTCTCTCCTCACAGACACCATTCCCTTCTGTTGCTACTTAAGTGTTGTAAAACAACTGTTTATTATTCATCTTGGGATTTATTAGCCTGCACAACCCTAACTTTGGATGTTGAGGCTGAGACCCCCTGATGGCTTTAACACCTCCAGAGCAAACATCAAATTGGCTGTTTTCTGACTGAAGTCAGAGTAGGAGAATCCTCTGCTAACTCTCAGCACATCTCTTCTCTCCCTTTTCATTCCCACCACCTCGGCTCTCGCTGGCTTCTCTGCGCCTTCTCTGCTCTTACAACCACTTTTTGGCTTACTTCACAAGCAAAACAGGCTAAGTACAATGCCCAGAAGTCTAAGTACAGTCCCCGTGATAAGCACAGCTGGCTGAGCTGGGGAAACTGCCAGAGTGTTCTTCCCCTTCAGCTTGGGGTACCAGAGAATGCTGCTATTAGACCTGGAGATCTGTAACACCTCCCATCAAACTCACCAAGCTCTGCTGTAACAAGAAGGATGATGCAAGTTTCAGTATACATGCATTATTCTTCTCACATCTTTTTCTTACCCAACTTGCTAATTACTAGCACTATGTGTTTAAATGAGTAGCTGCTCCCTCATCACCTATCTCCACCTCCTCTTTGATCCTGCAGTAATTAGATGGTGTGTTTCATCAGCGTTATTTGTCTGACAAACTGCCACAGCAATTTCTTCCACACCCCAAGTTCAGCAGTTCAGTTTTGCTTAAGCAAACAAGAGTTCAATGCTTACAGAGCTGAGCTTTGCTCAAAAACCAGCCTTGAAGACTCCACAAGAGTCTTCTGGCCTGTCCTAAACGCATGCTTTCTAGTAGCAGGGTCTGATTTTATGAAAATCTAAAGAGCTAAACCAACATGTACACGTAGGAAAGTGTGAACACACAATCTAAAGACAGTCCTAGACAGTGTTCTTGTTTAAGAACAGAGCCTAGAGACTGGGTCTTGAGTACTGATGTGCTTTTGCTTGGTTCCAAATTTGGGAATGATCAAACATGGCCAAACATATAGAAAACACTTTAGAAACTCATAAAGGAGATGAGCTCAAAATGTCCTATATTGGGAAAAAGAGACAGGCATAAGAGAATCATAAGTTAAAACTTACGGGTTTAACCTGGGCTATGGCCTGGGTTCTGTGAAGTTGCTTCAGCAAGTTATACTGTCAACTCACACTGAGCTTCAAGGGAGGTGACATTCCTGTAAATACCTTTGAAACCCTCAGCCACAAATCAAGATGAGCTTGTTACCAGTTACAAATATCTATCATACTGGGACCAGCTGTTTACAATATATATCCTCCCATGACCAAATCTGTTTGGGACTCTTCTTCATCGCTTAGTATCAGCACTTCTGAACACTTGAAAACTCCTAACAGACAAGTGCAATGTCTGGATCAGGAGTTGGATCATGGTTTTGTTTGATGGCCATTCTAATGCCCCTGCCTGATCTGCCTGCATGTTGGACCACATTACCACTGTACTGCAAGGCCAAGACTGCAAGTTCTTGAGCACACATTAGTGTTATGCACGCCATTTGTTCTGCTGCTGCAGGAGGAGTACTTGTGCTTAAAGTCAAGGATATGCTTAAGTGCTAAAGCTCAGCACCACAAGGGCAGAACAATTTGTGCGATAAATGACTGTGCAGCAAATTAAATCTGCTTGTAAATATTGCACAATATGGCATCTTGCAAAATAATTTATTATTTATTTGGCATTCATTATTGAGCAGGCTGCTAGGAACATCAATGATGTGTAAAATGCAACACTGGGATCCAAAGCAAACAGCTTTTACTAGCAAGCTCTTCCCCCTCTCCCCCAGCTGCTCCACCAAAGCAAACTAGTGACGTGAATTCTGAAGTTCAGTTTGCTTCATGGCTTTTTGTTGTGCTTCTGCTTTCCTTTACCTCATATTGGTAGATGTCCAGGATCCTTTCCAGTGACAGCTCCTCAAAGTACAGTCTGTCACACTCATCAAAATCTGTGCTCACCGTCTCTGGGTTGCAATTCACGACGACAGTCTTGTTGCCAAGCTGACGCAGCGTGCGGATACTGGAGACAGCACACCAATCAAACTCCACGCTGCTGCCTGCCAGGAGACAGAAAAGTGGGCAAGGAAAGGAAGTATGCAAAGAAGAAAACATAAGCAGACATTCTCAGCATTCAAGTTTAGGAAATAAAAAGAACCAGAACAGCATTCCCTCCTGTCAGCTCAGAACAAGGAATCTAATTGTCCTCCCATGGAAACTAATGATCCACAAACATGAGCCTCCAAGCACAACTGCTAAGTTGGCTCAGCTCCTCAGGAGTGACAGGCCTCTACAACATGCCTGTCATCCTGTGCTCATCAACACTTATGTCTGTCATCTTGTGCTCATAAATACTTCTGTCTGCTCTTGTTGCCCATCCAGCTACTACTGCCTCCCGACCAATGTGCTCTGAGATACGAGGCAGCAGCTTAGAGGTGACCAAATCGAATGCCCATTATTCTAAGACAGCAATATATACTCCAGGAAGCACAAAGTATTTGTACAGATAAGGTTTTAAAAACAGAAGACTGAAGTGCTTTGTACCTTCCAGAAAAGCAGGGTATGGCTAACCTAGCAACAGAAAAACTGCTAGTCAGTGGGTTTGGCTTCTGTAGTGACCCTAGATGAGACAGATCAGTAGAACAACACCTTCAGAGCCACTCCGTGCTCCTTTTATCTTGGTTCAAAGGCCACAGTGACTGTGGCAACACTGAAAGGCAAGTACGTCTGTCCTGAGTTCAGCAGTAGCAGTCATTTTTCTCCTCAGTAGCTGGTGCAGAGCTGGGGTTTTGACTTTCAGCTTGGCAACAGTGCTGATAACACCGATGTTTTTAGTGGGTGCTCAGTCATGTTCACTGTGACCAAGGACTTTGTGAGTCTCGTGCCCTGCCAGAGAGGAGGGGAAGCTGGGAGGAAGCAGAGACAGGACACCTGACCCAAACTAGCCAAAGAGGCATTCCATACCACAGCACATCATGCCCACTGTATAAAGTCAGTTGCT
>NDXB01021018.1:61943-75267 GCA_002631895.1 Agapornis roseicollis
ACCTGACCCAGCCAAAGAGGCATTCCATACCACAGCACATCATGCCCACTGTATAAACTGGGGGCAGGTACCTGGAAGGGCTAAATCACTGCTTGGGTCAGGCTGGGTATCAGTGGGCGGGTGGTGAGCCGTTGTGTTCTCTTCCCTTGTTATTTCCCTTACCATTACCATTATCACTGGTGGTAGCAGCAGTGGTTTGTGTTATACCTTAGTTACTGGGCTGCTCTGGTCTCAACCCATGGGAGTTACATCCTTTCCGTTCTCCTCCCCATCCCTCTGGTTGGGGGGGAAGGGGGTCAGGGAAGGGCAGGAGTGAGAGAGAGACTGCATGGTCTGATTTACAGCTGGGCTTAAACCATGGCAACGTCCTACTGTCCTGAACCCTGAGTAAGTGCTATGGCCACCTCTAAAGAAAGAGGCATGGAGGGAGCACAGGTGAGTCCCAGGACTTGGGGCTTAGTCTTGGGCAAGCTGCAGGACTTGATACTCAGGCAAATGCTCCAGGCTTTGGGCAATGCTGGATTTCAGACTTGTTCTAACAGCTACTGTCCCAAAAATTTCAACACTCAAACATCTAGGAGGAGTACCACAAACATGGAAGAATGTGTATTCAAAAAACATCGCTAAATGGTAATGCTTATAGTCTACAAGAAAACCTTGGCCTCATTGTGATACATTCACAGCCATTGTGTGATAACAACTGATATTATTTTTACATATATGTGCATGTCAAGATACGCTGGAAATCCAGCCTGTGCTTAATTGTACCCAGTCACAAACAGATGGCTGGCACAGGTCACTCACAAGCACACAATTTATTTCCCTACTTCCTTCAAAAAGGAACCTCCAAGCATGCCTAGGCCTTTGCTAAAAGTCCACAGAAGAGGAGGGAAATCAAATCTGAAACATCACGTTTCCCACAAGGATCACCAGATGCTTCACTTTTTGTACTCCACTTCTGTTATTTGGGTATCCTTATACACGTAAGAAACCTCAACTTCGGGACACAATGGTCACCTGGAGTCCCCATCTGACTGCTTTAGATACAACCTGGGAAAACACCTGAACACTTGTAAATATATTCCAGTCACATCCAGTAATGCTCATGTCCAAACAGTGGGAAAAGGGAAGACAGCAAATAATTAGTACCACTTGCAGTGCCTGTTGTAACATAAGCAAACACTGCACCTCAAGAAGATAATTGCTACATCAATACAGGCATGGTTTTGAACTCACTTTCAGGTTTCAACCATGTCAAACCTACATGCACACCTTAAAATGTACAGAGCACGCTGCTGGTCCACGCAGCTGGTGAAATAGCTTTATACAGCTTTCAGGGCTGACTTTCACATAAACTCCCCCTCCAGGACAGGCAGCAAGTGAAGAGCAGTAGGCCATGGAGCACAGGTCACACACTGGAGCTCAGGCTTTGAGGGGCCTCAAAGCCAGCTCTGAAGTTCAACAGTGTGCAGCTGAGCAGATTCACATCATGCTTCTCAGTTTTCACAAAGGAAATAAAAATCTTGCTTAAAATAAAAGTAACATCACATGTTTATCTCCCATCCAAATCACTGAGCCCTTTCCTGACCCATTCCTCTTCTGTTAATGTAAATCCACAGGGAACACTAACTTGATTCCATTGAATCATGATTACAGTTCTGAAAGCAGAGAGGAAAAGCACGCTGCTCACTTGCCTTCAAAGGATTGCAAAAGGAATAAAAAAATCAACTTGGCTATTGCACCTGGAAAGGAAATCTTTAAGAGGTTCAAGGAATGGTTTTCTTCAGCAGCCTTTATTTAGTTGTAACCTCTTTCTAAACATTGTCTTTATCTAATCAAAGCTATAGAACAGGTAAGACTGAGATCAGAATAGGGAGTTTTAGGTGAAGAGGGCAAAATATATTTACATACATTTGCTCAAATCATTAAACCCCACCTGACTGGCAGAAACGCTTACAAAAAGTAAGCATCAGCATGGAGCGTTCCTCCTGATTTCACTCATCTCAACATTCCTGCAGGAAACTGAGTGCAAGAAGACACGTCCTGCAACAAGCACCAGGAGTGTGGCACGTGACCTGTCCATCCAAGCAAAACTAATGGATGCAGTTTTCCATTTCAGCTTTCAAACACCATCTCACCATTTCAAAACACCATTTCAAACACATGCTTGTGAGAGGCAGAGCAAAAATACTTCTGAATCACAAGCAGTTTTTTTCTTGTCAATAATTGCAAGCTATTTGGAAAGATCCATTAAAAGAGCAAGTGAAAGTCACCACAAAGAGGATTCAGCAGTCTGACTACTCAATACTCATAGCCACGAGGAAACTCTTATGCTGCATAATCATATGAGTGGGCTAAAAAAACAACAGACAGAGAATTGCCTCAACAAAAGCAGCTGAAGGTATCCAAACATTGTCATACTCACCTATACTTACAGTAGTAAAATGTATGGTATGTAACAACATGGTCATGAGCTGGCAGTAAACACATAGGACAGGTATGGGAGCAACAAACTGCTACACGAGGTATCAGATACTCAAGACCTTAACATGCACAAAAAGTGAGATTAAAAATAAATCCCTAAAACTTTGTGGAAATCACAACTCAGTGACTCAGTGAAAAGTAATAAAACTCTCCTGGTTTTTCCAGGGTGTGAAATGAAGGCTCCAAGAACGTGTAAAAGGCAAACCTTGTCTTAGGAATTGATGTCCTGTGCACTGTGCTCTGGAGGGTTTTGTCACCATGTAAGAGGAGGAACAAATGAACCACAAGAATATCCAAAGAAAGCTTAAGGGTACAAGGAGAACAGAGGAGTTGTAAGAAGATTTACCTATGTGATATGGTCCACAGCCCAACACCATCACCCCAGAGTCATCAAATTTTACATCATGTTCCTGAGAAAGGGAGGGAGAAAAGTCATTAGGATCTGTACTCCACTGCACCTAACTCCATGCTTTTCAGAACAGTTTCTGGTGCTCAGCCCATATCTAGCAGTCTGATCCTCCAGGCTTTAAGTCTGATCTCATTTACTGCAGTGTAAGTCAAGTGTAATTCTACAGGAATTAGCAGTACTGCACCCAAACCAAAGGAGACACAGCATCTCTGACCTAGCTATTTGAGCCGTGTAAGGAGATATTAAGTTTCACATGAAAATAAATGCTAGCTAGGATGAGATGGAGTGAAATACAAGTTCTGTATTCCCAGCACCTGACCTGTGCACAGAGGATGCAAGTACACGTGATACATGAGAGATCATAACAAGAAAGGGGCATTAACACTAAATGCACTGGATCAGTGTTTGAGCAAGACAAAGTGTCAGGCCTGCTGTAAGGGGATCATAAGTAACACCATCCAGAATAATTGTTGCAGACACTTACACCTCTGCAAGACCTCCAGAAATAATGCAGCACAGAGGAAAGAGATCAAACTAGACAGCAAGGAGACTGCTGTTTCCAAACGTGCCTACCTGCCCATTGTAGGTGATGTAGAGGTAATTAGTTACCGCTGGGTATTCTGCTGCCACTGTGTCAATCTGTATGAGGAAGAAGAGGAGGGACTGTAACTTGGCCAGTGCAAGATCTTTCTTACATGCAGGTGTTCCAGGGTTTTTCTTTTCCCTCTTCTTTTTTCTACTCCTAGTTCTCTTCTATTACTTTCCCATCATGTCCTTCCCATCTTGTCCTATTATTTTTCCATCATGGCTCACAACATTTTAGTCTGGCAGGCCCATGACACTTCAGGCCATCAGGGCAGAGATGCAACATACAGATGGGTTTATGAGCAAGGGGTGGATTTAACAATGGACACTATTGCCCCGGTTATACATGACTGTGAAACATACTGCAATTAAGCCAGCCAAGCAGTTAAAGCCTCTTTGGTATGGAGGACATTGGCTGAAGTACAACTATGGGGAAGCCTGGCAGACTGCCTACATCACACTCCCACCAACCCACCAAGGCAAGCACCATGGTGGAAGCAACCACTGGATGGCTGGAAACACAGGCTGTGCCCCATGCCACTGCCTGGAACACTATCCTGGGCCTTGAGAAACAAGCCTTGTGGCAACACCGCACTCCTGAGGGAACCGAGTCAGACAATGGGACTCATTTCCAGAATAACCTTACAGACACATGGGCCAAAGAGCATGGCATTGAATGGGTATATCACATCCCCTACCATGCACCAGCCTCTGGGAAAATCAAACGGTACAATGGGCTGTTAAAAACTACACTGAGAGGCAACGGGGGGTGGGACTTTCAAACACTGGGATGCATGTTTACCAAAGGCTACCTGGTTGGTCAGGACCAGAGGATCTGCCAACAGGGCTGGTCAAGCCCAGTCAGAACTTTTACATATTGCAGAGGGGGACAAAGTTCCTGTGGTGCACATAAAGAAGTTGCTGGGGAAGACAGTCTGGGCTATTCCTCCTTCAGGTAAAGGCAAACCCACTCATGGGATTGCTTTTGCTCAGGAACCAAGATATACTAACCCTTTTCTACTCCTAGTTGTCTCCTATTATTTTCCCATCATGTTTTTCCTGAAAAGGAGGTGATCTGGGCTGGCAACACAGCATATGCCTGGCTTTCCCCCAGGACCTCACAATGCAGTCAGCAGGACAGTCTACCACCTCTTTTCGAGCTGCAGTTTTAGCTCTGCATCTCTTTGGTAAATACCTCCACAGCCCAGGAACTTCCCTCGTCCATCCCTTCTTGCCAAGGCCTTCATTCTCTAGCTAGCTTGGCATCACTAACCACACAGGTCTCCATTCCTCCAGGTCTCCTGCCCTCTTTAGCTGCTCTGGGATCTTCACACTATACTCTTGACCTCATCTCATTCCCATGCTGAATACAAACACAATATTACATTGAGATCATGACAAGTAGCAGCAACCAGTGCAAGTACCATGCATTTATGTTACAATATAACTCATGCCTTGATAATTAAATGGTACCCAAAGCAAAACTGATTTTCAGCCACCCCTTATATGTAGTTTTCAACAGTTTCTTGTGCAATTAGTTACCAGAGAGCCCGGAAGAATAATTGCCTGCTAGGCTGCTCACAATCTATTTGTGTCAACTACTTATTGCATGTTACACATGGTAACTAGCCCATCCAGGTCAGCAGCGACTGCTGAAGTTCCCTGAATGAAGAGCTGAACCATTTCTACACAGCATACTGATCAGGGAGCTACAGTAAGGCAGTCCTGACATGAATTTTTGCATGCTATGCCATTTAAAAACCTGTCCAATCTTCAAGTATTCTCAGGAATCCCCCACTGCCTGCCCAAATCCTTGTGACTAATGAAGAATGTGACCTCATGTCATTAGCATTATGTAAGTGTCTGCTGCTCATCACTGTTACTGCAACTTGTACTTCATGGCACCTGAAATTGGGCTTGAGGGTACATATGGGCCCTTTCAGATGCATTTAGTAGTTTGGGTTGGGGTTTTTTTTTCCCCTTTTAAGGGCAACAAAACCCCAACTGGTGGCAATTCAATACCAACATGCCTTAAATGCAGCAGCAGAACACCTAGCAAAGCACTCATGACACTGCCATGAATACTAGATGAGCTCATTATGCTTGTGCTGTCACAATGAACAGCAAATGAACCCATAACAACAGCATACTGCAAATTAAGTACTAGCCTGTAAAAAGTTACTAGGAAGAGAAAAGACATATGACACTTTTCATGGTCACACCATGGAGGGCCAGCATTCTTACTCAGCCTTTCCCTAAAGCCAGATAGCTGTGTTTCCCTCCCAGCCACACAGAATATGAACAAGAATATTCTGAGTCTCTCTATGGAGATGATCATGTCATTATATTGATGCATGCAGTATGGAAGTCACAGCTACGTGGGTGAAATCTGTTCTTCTCTAATGTCAATGTCAAAATGCTCAGGGATGTTAACAGAGCCAGGGCTTCCACTTGGGTTACCTCAGCTGTTTCTAACACCATGAAGGTCTCCTGTCCCTTGCACTCCTGGAGGCCTCCACTGAAGAGTGATGTTTCTCACATACCTGTTTCACCCAGGGCACTATATTGTTCCTCAGTCTCAGCTGATGGCACTGGACTTCAGTCAGCTTCAGGCATTTCCCGATCTGTTTGTCTGAGAACCCGATCTGTTTGGCTCTCCTCAGTGTCTCTTCTGGAACTGTTTCACTGGGATTGAATAAGAAAAACACCTCTGCATGAGGATTCACAGGAACACTTAGAAGATACAGGAGTGCTTGGGTCTTCTATACTGCAATAGGGTTGCTATAGTATAGCACACATAAAGGCAAGAAAAGGAGGAAGACTCAGCTCATTTATGCAGTCCTCATACATGAAAGATCTTTTGTGTGCTGGATGCCCCCCACAAACACCTATAAGAGCAAGTCTACAGGCAGGCTGCTGATCCTAGGAAGTGAAACACTTCTTTCCTTGCATTTCTGAGACAGAATAAGTAATTCATGGTGAAGTCCATCACCTCCTAGGAAGCATTCTTCATGAGGCTAGCACAAGGTCACTGCATCCACAACAACTGTGTGGGCATTTAGCATTGCAGCCTCCATGGAGGACTTGCAGTAATTCCTTTCTGGGATTCAGCATCCCCACATCTCCAGGCCCAAACTTTAACTCCATCTCTCCTTCTCCCAGTCTAAATTGTAAAATATAGGCCTACTATTTGTCCCTGACAAGACCTTCTTTCTGTTGTTGAGGATGTTCTGCCTTCACAAACAGACACTCTTTAGAGAAAGCAGCACAGCTCACATGCGAGGTGGGTTTTACCTTTTTCCATGTCATTTGTGTTCCTTCTCGCATTATGAAAATGGGGAGAGTGGTATAGCCAGGGCCTGATTTGCAGTCAGGCTCTCTCAAGACTTTCCTTTGCTCCTGTTTTCCTGGTTTAGCTTTTCAAGACTCCTAGTTTTTGCTGGTTATTCCAAACACGTTGCTTTCCGCAGCCATCTCTGCAGCTCAACAGTTTTCTGCCCATTTTGCTTTTGATTTTTTCCATCTCTATTCCCCTTTTACTCCCTCCACGTTTTTCTTTCCCACAGTATCTTTGTTCCACTCTGGTTTGACTCCACCTGTAGCCCTCATAGTTCCTGCCTGCCTGTTTCTAAGCTACCTTTCCGAAGCTTAGCTTTTGCACAAGCATAAAAAAAGCCTATGTATTTTTATCAGCACTTCTGCTTTTCATCTTCATTGCCAAGAGCATCCCTGCCTGCCCAATATATCAATATTTTATGAGCAAGCAAGCTCTGAATCAGGAAAAAGGAAATGATTAGCAAACAAGCAATTTTCCTAAATCAGAGCTTTTGAATTATGTCCTTTGCTTGATGGTATTTTTAAATAAATAGTATTATGTTATTTGAGTGGGAGGAGAGGGGTAAGACCGCCTTATTGGAATGTGTCAGGAAGCTGAAGCATGAAAGAGAGTCATTGCATTGGATTTTCCACTCTAGCTTAGGCACAGAACAGCTCTGCTGCCCTTGGTGAAGTCAGGCTAGGATAAGCCAGGCAAGAGTCACAGGAATGTCAGACTCCTAGAATGGTTTGGGTTGGAAGGGACTTCAAACCAGGTGTTCTGAGAGCAGAACTGAGGTCCAAATGATGGGGTTCAGATCCCTGGCTTTTCTTCTGTGTGTTCCCCAATGCCAACTCTCCTTCTCCTGCAATATGAGAACAGGGTGCTCCACCTCCCTATAATAGCAAGAGCAGACAGCTAGCGAGGGGATCTTCAGTAAGGAAACCCTCATAACTGCTGTCCTCTGCACTAACACCAACCTGCTCTGCCTCTGGAGAACTCCAAGCAGGAATAACACCTTCATTTTCCCCACAACCCTCCGTCACATCACCCTTCTAGTCCAGCAGATCCTGTACTTTGCCAGCATCAGAAGGAAAGAGTCCTACTTAATCCAACAGGTTATGGTTCCCAGGTTTTGGACTTAGTCCTGGCTGCAGAAAGACTTCCCAAAGTAAGACCCACTTTGCTGCACCAGAGTACATTAAAGCCTGCAGTTCCCATTCACTAATGCCTCCACCACGCAACTCCTCTTCTTCCCCTCAGCTCTTTCCACTCTCTCATCTCAGCTCAGAGGCAGGATTTTTTGCATAAGGCATGCATGGGTCTTTTATAGGAAGAAACAAAGCAAAATCCAATTCTCTGGCAAAACAAACACTGGCCATCACAAGCTATTAAGAATGCAGCCACGTCAGATTTCTCTCCTAGATCCAGCATTCCCTAGGTATGAGTGAGCAACCCAATGACACCAAGAAAATGAGCCTGTTTAGTGCAGTTTGCTCTTATCCTCTGCCTCAGAAACACACAGAGCTGGCTGTCATTTGATTACTGACAGAGAAAGAAAATTGCCTTCATTTGCAGCTTGTTTCTATTCAGTTTCTTTGTATTTCATTATAAGAGTATCATTCACTGTCATACCCCCCAGCAGGGTGGGTAGAAGAGAAGCAGTGATTGGTGACGTGATTCCATTGCCTTGGGCTAGCAGTGTAAATTAGGTTAAGATACTTACTAATTCATGCAAAAAGGTAACCAGTTTTGTACAGGAAAACCAATGTGAAAAGCTGAGTACCTAAAGGGGAAATAAAACTGTACATTTATTTCCTCTGCTGCTCCCAATGCATCACAAAGGAAAAAGATTGGAGATGTAAAGAGACGTAGCTTTCAATGTAGCTAATAAAAAAGACACAGTGGGAACCTCTATTCTAGCAGCACCTAGACAGGAAGGGTTTTCTCTTACTCCATTTGCTATTTAATATCTTCACAGAAAACAGGCAAGAGTCAAACACTCAGGAGTGCTGCTTTCCAAGCACTTGCAACCAGAATCTACCATGAGATAAGAAACTGCAGCTCCCAAGGATTCAGAGACACGACCAGAAGGCGGCTGAGTAAGCCACCAGAATTGTTCCAGCACACTGAAAGGGAACTGGATCAGAGAGCTGCAAGCCCTCAGTGCTGGCACGGAAATCAGGCTGCTCCTCTGCATGTACTGGACACACAGCTTCATATCTGGATAATATCCCTTAGTAATAACGGTAATTTTTAGTATTTATATCTCAACTTTCATGGAAAGAATATAAGGAAAGATGCAAACAGCATAGCAGGGTGCTGCTTATCTTACACATAGCAAAACTGAGACACACAGAGGTTAAGAGGTGGTGGGTTTTAAGATCCAGCATTCCCACTGCCTTTGCTCAAAGAAAGCCCTTCTGACTTGCTGGAGACACTAAAGCCTGCAAGAGCACAATCAGGCTTATCTCTCTGAATGCTTGAGTGCAAATAACCCTTCCAAGAACTCACCAGAAATCCAGCACCTTAAAAGCTAAGAATTCTTAGTTCTGGCTATTCCCAAACACACGACCCTGTCCTACATCACTGCCTCTCCCTTTCCCCTGGAGCATCACTTACTTTTCAAAGACAGAGCAAAATGCCTCCCAAAGATTAAACTCCCTTGCTGGTTCAGAATCACTTCTGAAACAAGGGATGACTGTGGGGCTGTGATTCCAGACTGCTACAATGCTCCCTTTTCCCTAACATTTGCCTTTGCAAAAGGACAGACAGAAGACCCACACAGACTTCTGCACATTGCCATGAGCATTAAGTAGCTGCTCGCTTCCTCAGAAGGCTGAAGTCCCCTGCACATTTTGCAGTTTCTGAACAATACAAGCCTTTCCCAGTCCTCTCTTGTGCCTTCGTTTCAGCTTCCAGCCTTGATTTGCTGTTGTTTTGTTTCAGATTCCACCCTGTCATCTCTGGAACTCCATCCACTCACTTCTTCAATAGCAAATGATAAAAGGAAATGGAATAAATTCCCCTTAATGAGGAAATTTTCACCTGGCACAGAGGACCTGGGGAAATGTATTAAGTGACTGGAAGAACGCTGGCAGCATTGCAATTACCAGGAGAGCCTGCTCGCTTCAGCACAGCCCTCTCTTCCACTTGACTGGCTTTCATCTGATCCACCAGTTTAGGAGTAATGCTAAAGAAACATGCCAGCAGAAAGCCCCAGCTTGACATAGGAAAAAGCACTTTTTTCCTTGCCTCCTAAGTCAGGCTTTGCTTTGGTTTAGGTCCATTGTGAAGATCACACCCATCCACATATTACTCAGGAGCATGTTAATGGGTCTTGATCAAAAGGATCTGGGATATTTTGTGAACTGAGGGCAAAAACCTGACGTGGAAGCCTTTAGGACACAGCTATTGTGTCAGCTAACATCTGCCCAGTAAGCCCACCCCCTGGTCGCCTCTGGTTTATCTTGACAGCAGTTCATGTGGCTTGGACACACACAGAGGATCTGCAAAGATGAGCACACTTCAGCTCAGCCCACCAGCCTTAAACTGAGCTCTTCCTAAAGCTGGAGGGAGCAGATTTAAGCCCAGACTAGAGTTCCACTATGGCAAGCAAACTGAACCAAAAGCAAGAAGCACTGGAATCAAAATGCCTCAGGCCCAGTCCTGAGAGCACTCTTCCTCTCTCAGTAGTCATAGACCTGAAGGGTTTCAAAAGCCTACTTGATTTGAGGCTGGATTATGTACAGTGACATATTTTTCCTCTTCTCCTCGTTGTCCTGCTCTGCTCCAAGTCTCCTAGTGGCTTCCTTGATTGCTCCTGATGTTTTACAAGATTTTGAGCACGCTACAATTAAACTAATGAGATTGGTGTATAAATTCTCCCCCTGCTTGTCTTCTCAAGGAGACAGATTGTTACCATTCTTCCCCTCCTGAGAAACTCATGACACGACTGACAAAAAGCTGTCAAAAGAGCGTTTAGGGAAGCAGAGCTGTAAACCAACAAATCTTGCTCACTGAACAACTATCACTCCAGCATTCTGTATCTTCAACATCCAGGTCCCTAGGCTAACAAAACTCATTGTGGACATCTTGATATAAGTAATACAAATTTTAGACCCCCTGAGACCTAAACAACTTACACCTAGGATTAAGGGATGTGCTGAAGCAGGAGCTCACACCAAAACACAGAGAAGAAATAGGTCATAGATGCTTCTTCAAAGCCTATTTTGTACCCAGCTTTGAGGCCTTTGCTGGCATGTCATGCTATAAACCCTCCTGCTTCTGGTATTGTACATACTGATTACAGAGATTTTAAATGGTGATGCCTGTATGTCCTCTATATGAAAGGAAAAATGCATACTGTGTTTCTACAAATGTACAGATGCTTTGAAAGAAAATACAACTGTCAAATTATTACCAATGGCTCTATAAAACAAAAGAGACATTGGTAATAATTACCAAATAAGAGTCATAAACCAAAGATCCACCCAAAGCATAGTGCTGAACAGCTGCTTGATTGATATTCTCCTAATGTACTGAATTCCTGGTTTGTTCCCGAGTCTTTCCTGCTCCACAGTTCACAAAGATGACAAAAGTAATCTTCCCAGTTTGTTAAAAGTGAGTACTACAAATAACCCAGTGACAGCTCCTCAGTGTAACTCACTGCAGCCTCATTTAGCATCACTGGACCTGCTCTGCTTTATACTCATACAAGGTCTGCCTTAGGATCTCTGACCTGTCCCAAAAGCACACAAGTCAGCAGGAACACCACTGCTGAGAAGAGAGGGTGTGCAACTACCACTGTGGAAGAGCACATTACTGATGGCCTGTCTGACCTTTACTCCCTGTGTTAGCTGGGATTTATTGCCAGAACCCGTGTTTCTGTGGCTGCTTCACCACAATCAGGTTTTGAAGTCAAGTCATGCTTCCAGCAAGCAGCTTTCAAAGCACACCTTTCACACACCCAAGGACACGAGCTTCGAAAACGAGTTCACACTAAGCAACTTCTTCCATGGGCCACTGAGCAGAACACCGGCTGCAAATGCTGGGCTGAAGCAGGATTGCATCCTCCCACTTTCTTCTCTTTTCCCCTCTATTAACATCTGTCTTCTTAGGCAGGACAAGAGCAATAGTCAGGACTGCACTTTCAAGGAAACCACAGGCCAGGAGGTGTTTTCACTCAATGCCCACAGAGCAAGGACACATTCTCCTCTAAAACAAAGCTTCAAAGAATAAAGGTATCAAAACATGACTGGTGCCACCATTTCCCACTGTTAGCATACTGGCTAATTTGGTACCCACCAAATGGAAGATCTCCTGTTTTCATGAATTAACTCTTCATTGATTTGAAGAGTTAAGATTTGAGAAGGCAGAGTTCAGATCACTGCTCTGCCAGACTGACTTTGAACTTTGGGCAAGCTTATCATCTCCATGCTTTGTTCCTCAACTGCAAAATGGGCCTTTATCATGCTGCTCGCTTCTCACTTGAATTCTACTTCACATCCTTTTATCAATTTGAAATGTTCCTCATTGGGCAATATACTCACACTTCTGCCTCTTGCAAGAGAGCCCAATCTTCCCTCAGATTTTCTCCAGCAGTGAACTTGACCCTATTACCTCTCTTTTTCCCACAAGAGCTCCCAAGTAATGGCAAATACAAGCAATTGCAGGTTCAATTGCCAAGGAGATGCCTAAGCAACTTGGGAGGACAAGTTCTACTGATTTTCAACAAAGAGCTGTCCCTGTGTCACTTGGGCATAAGTGATGATTCCACCATAGCTGCCTACTTATTTACCTGTATTTAATGGTAGTTGGCATACGTTCTGCTTGGGTACAGCCAGAGTTCTCAGGGATCACAAAAAGCAGGAACAGATCAAAAATAACCATGGCCACATGCAAACAAATACTCACTGCAGACAGAAACCAGATGCAAATTCCCTTGCACCCACACCATCAGTGTCTTGAGTCAAATATGCCCCAGATATCACTTAGAAGTCTGGGCTTCAGCTGTGCTCTTGGGGATGATGGTGTTACTGGACACTACTGTAAATCTGCCCTGCTCTGGAGTGGGTCCACAACCCTCGGCTTAAAGTCACATCTCCCTCCTTGCTGCCTCAGACAGCCAGACATGGTCTGTTCAAACCCCCATCTCCTTCATGAGCTGTCAGTGTGATTAAGTCAGTGGGATCACTCTAGGGGTATTCCCTTCCATTCTGCTGCCCCTTCCCCTTTCACCCTCTAACAGGACAGGTGAGGCTAAATCCAGAGAAAGAATTTCCTGAAAACAGCATATTCTATTGCATTGCCCCTGCTCCATACACCATCACCTATCCGTGGGACCAATAGCACAGGATAGCAATTACTCTTTCCATGTGTCTAGGCATATGTGGTTTTGTTTGTAGATGTGTGTGATGGAAAGGTAATGGTTAAGATTACATTACTGAAGGTATGAAGGTAATTGGTCAGAAAACAACAAACCCCCCCCCCCCAATTTTACTTTTCACCTTCCAAAGAGGAATACTTAG